>JAZKJV010003190.1:0-304151 GCA_037367405.1 Ottelia alismoides
TGGAAAGACGAAATCTTTGAGATTGGTATCCCAATTCCTCATCAATATTTATTTTCATGTTCACACATTCCTTACTGTGCCTTTTCAATTTCTTTTTCATTATTGACCATATTCTTTAAACATCCCACAAACCTAGTGTCGATTGTTGTGCTCCTCTTAGCAAGTGAAAACGACGGTCTTGCTACTTCGAGTTTCTCTAGCATTTGTCGTGGTTCGAGATTTATCCAGATATCCCTCCTTTGTTTGTTCGTTGTTTTCCGATATTAAATATCATCACGTTGAATGAAGAGGGTTTAACTTGCTAAGTTATTTTTTGTTATTCTCATTATTTCAAAAAAAGTATTAATTTGTATTAGTTTTATATGTGTTTGATTGTGGCATACTTTAACACACAATTATAATCACATATGTTCAGCTTTTTTCGGTAATAATATTCTATATCTTTAATAGGATCATATAATTAATTTATATTTATATATTTCTTTCAGCAAGGAAATAGTGTATTTAGATTGTAAAAACAAAATAAGTGTAAAAAATATGTATTTTCATCCACTATATATCATTGCTTTAATATTTTCCTTGATTATATAGTTTTTCGACTTATCTTAGTATTCTATGATTAAAATTAGAATTATACAATAAAATCTTTAAATTGTAATACTCTTCATGTAATATTATTTATATGAGCATTAAAACATCAATTAACATTTCAAATTCGAAAATATTATTTATATGAGCATTAAAACATCAATTAACATTTCAAATTCGAAAGAAAAAGAATCGGATTTGGATATTCGAAAGTTAAAACGAACTGAATCTGAATTTAAGTTAGCAAGTTCGTTTAAATTTTGATTTGAATTCGGATTCAAAACTTTAACAATGAATTAAATAAGAATCCCGGTGGATTCGATCGTATTCGATTCGATTAGCAACCCCATCAAGGAGGAGCATGTGTGCCAACATTGTAACGGTGTTTATGTCCTAAAGCAAAGTCTACGAGTTTGTTTTAACAGGTTTACTACTGAGATCAGCTCCCTTGGCTTCCACAGGACCAAGGTTGCATAAATCGGTAGTCGGTACTCGCTCGGTGGGGTCATTGACTAAGGATTAATCGGCAATCAGGCGACTAATCGAATTTAGTCGGCCATTAGTCAGTTTTGATTTTTTAATTATTTTAAATATGTAAATCATTTTTATACATACATTATTATATATTTGCATAGATTTGTACATTTTTTTGAAAGAATATATGAAACAAATGAAGTAATTGACTCTAAATATAACATTATGCATAATAAAATAAATTTGTTTTAGAAAAAGCAAATAAATAAATAAATAAAATTCTATGTAAAAGTCAGCCGAGTAGTCAGCCGACTAGTCGAGTTGACTGACTAATGGCCGACTAGGCCTAGTCGAGTCAGCTCCCCCCCTGACTTGATTAGTTGGATCGATTAGTCTGTCTAGTCGGTCGACTTTTACAACAAGGCACAGGACGACATCTAACTACATTATCTTTGTCAGACAAAGGCCCACCAGCACGGTTATATTGACCGTCTATACTGATAATATGGTTGTTACCAGTGATGATGAGGCTGTCATTTTAGAGACCATGGTCTTAAATTTCGCTCGGTTTTTAACGGACCAGATTTCAGCGGAATATCGACAAAGTATCGACGAAATGACCAAAATATCGACGAAATGATCGATTTCTCTGCTTTGTTTCTTCCTTTGTAGATCTTCCTTAATGAGCTTAAGGTATGTTATTCCAAATCTCGCCAACTTTGTTGATATATGAGGGAAATTTGGTTTTTTTCCTTTCGTGTTGGTATTGCATATTATGAAGGATTTTTGGCTAGATTTGGTTTATTTTGTGAGATAAATGGAAGATAAATTGGGGGTTTTGTGTTTTATTGTGGAATCGATATGGGTTTTCAAAGGAGAAACATGGATCTCATGTTTAACATTTAGAAAAAAAGATTTTGAGATTTTTTGTTATGAAAAATTTAATAATTGATTAATTCCGAGAAATTAATCCCGGATCTATGTATGATTTTCATGTTTTGTGTCACGTGATTTTTCTCAAAAATGGTCGCCTCAACCTCTAGATCTAAAATGTTTTTACTAACAAATCAAAACATAGAAATCTATATACTACTTTAAACACTAAATATACACGGCTTTATGCATATTAAGTGTTAGAACTCCGTTTCCAATATCTATATGATATAAGTGTATATTTGTTATATTGGTGTCATATCAATATCATCGTACCATAGTACTTTAAACATTGAATCGATATATGTGATACAAGTGTATATTTGTAACTCATTTACTATTTTAAGAACTTGGATGAACTCCATTTCCAATATCTATCAATCAGCAATCAGCATTATTAGTAATATGACCGATATGTGCGCTATAAAGGGTATAGATGAGCTATATATGTGTGATATAGGTGGGTATTTGTAACATATTTATTGTTCTAATAATTTGGATGATCTTAATTTGCAAAAAAACTAGCAAAAATAGTTTTTTGAGCCATGTCTGAGATTTCCATTGAAATCGTTAAAATTTCACCAAATTTAACATTTCCGACAAGAACCGAAACGAAATCGAGATCTTGAACCTTGTTAGAGACTGTTGGAGTATTTGGTTATATGTCATATGAGTTGTAGAAGGGTAAATGGATCTTTCCAGGATTCATTTACCCCATCCATATGTTTAGTCCCACATCTACCAGTGGTGGGACTTGGAGACTCTGTGGAGGCTATATAAGGAGCTCCAGACCTCCTGTATCCATTGAGAAAAAGCAATGAAGCATATGCCCCTTCGAGGGCTTCTTCCGTGGTTTCATCTCGCTCCTTAAGGAGTAGGGTTCCACGTAAAAATCTTTGTATTCTTCAATTTCCTTATCTATATTTTTGATTCCGCTTCCGCTTGCTATTTTCTAACATGGTATCAGAGCGGGTTCGATTCTCGGAGTTTTTCATGTTCTTATTCCTGTTCGAGATTCGATTGTGTTTTTGATTTACTGGTTGAAGATTATTTGGTATTATTTAAGATTCATCAAGGTTCGAGAAGTTTTAGGGATCTCTTTTGGAACCCTAATTCAGTTTTAGGGCTCTTCACGCAGCGCCTCTCAATCATTGTCGCAAGCGTTGCTCCTCACTCGGCATCAGTGGCTTGTGCAGTCGCATCCCCAAACATTGCAGCTCCTCCAGACGGAGGTTTCTCCTTCGCCTAGGTCATCTCAACATCCCCTGGCGGAGGATCCAGGCAGCAGCCCCCACCGTTCACGCGAGTACTCCGAGCCGCAACTCCCCTTCCAGATGAGCCCTCGTTCCTCCAGAGAGCACTACGTCTCCAGGCGCATCAGGCGACTGCTGACCTCCAGGTGGTGGCTCCATCTCCGATGCCGCACCTCTCGTACATCCCCAGCGGCGATTCCATCGCCAAACCCCAGGGTTCGCCCCTCATCTCCATCTCGTCGCCCCTCCAGACCGCGACTCCAGGCGGAGGAGTAACCATCGCGGAATCCCAGGCGACGCCTTCATCACTCGCGGTGCTTCTCCCCGATATTCTCTTGCGTTGCACGATAACTCTCCCAAGAGGAGCTTCCACTCCAAGGCAGCGCTCCAAACTTGCAGCGCGGATCTGCTCCACACACGCATCCCCTAGCGTGGCTTCCCTCTCCTCGCAAGATCCTCTCAGGCGAGCAGCAGAACTCTGGAGGCATCGGCAGAAAGGGTTCCCACGATGGGAACCCTAACTTCGGGTTTGCAAGAGGAAGTAGCCCGATTAAATGTAGGGGGGCGGTCTACATGCTATTTAAAAAAAAGGAGAGCAGGCCCACTGTTTAAATATATATATATATGGGCTGTATAAAAAAATACAAGGTGCATGTTCAGGTCCAATGTTGGGCCGTATAAAAAAAGAGAGGATAGAGGGAAATTTTTGAAGGCCCAGAAAAAAAGAAAAAAAATATATTTGGGGGGCCCACTTGCGTAAAAAAAAAGAAGCGTACAATAAAAAAACCGTCTGCAGAATATTTGCAAAAAAAAATATTGCAAAAAAATGTTCAAAAAAAGAGAATATTTTTGGAAAGCCGATAAAAAATGAGCAGTTTTTGTTAAAAACAATCTTGCAAGAAAAGCCGAGAAAATGTTAACGGCTTATTTGGTATTGTTTTCCCCATTTTAGTGTCTTCTCCCAACTTTGTCGATGTCACTATTTTCCGGCAAGTATTGGAGAAAGGGGGAGTATATGTAGAGCCACAGGTCTATTGCAGATTTAGATGTCAGATTCCATATCAGCCAGATTTTTTAGACTCTATAGTTGATGTTCAGACTCGACGTCAAATTCCAGGTCTTCAGTTCAGACATGCACATGTATGCGGTCTTTTCAGATGTGCGCATGTATGCCATCTTTTACCGTGGTCCCCATCATTCTTCTTATTTTGTCGGCCAGAGTTTTCATGTGAGCCATAAGGACTCCAGAGCAGAGGATCATTCCCTATGCCATGTGGACAAGGATTTTCATATGGTATCATAGGTACTCCAGAGTAGTGTACCATTCTATGTGCCAGATGCGAGAGACGTGGTTCTCTGACGAGGAGACTTCTTTCAGACTCCATTCTCCAGTGACCATGGACTCTGACAAGGATTGCACTTCCACGACCTTTTTCAGTTTAGCCCTTTTTAGAGATGGAGCAGTTGTCCACATGTTGTGGCGGGCCAGAGTTCTCCGACGAGGAGACTCATTTCCAGTTGCAGTGACTCTGATAGGCGCAGTTCAGAGCACATACTCTCCAACGTGGAGATTCAGTTGACTCACACTCCAGCCCGTTCATCCTCCTCACCAGCATGGCATGAGAACAATGTCCTCGACAGCAGCAGTTGTGCACGTTGAGTTGATATTGTCTGTAGTGTCATGTAGCGTGAATTGAGTTTCTTTCTGTTTGTCCAAGCTGAGCATTGCATGCTCTAGCTTGAGGGGGAGTGTTGGAGTATTTGGTTAAGCGCCACCCATCCATATGTTTAGTCCCACATCTACCAGTGGTGGGACTTAGAGGCTCTGTGGAGGCTATATAAGGAGCCCCAGACCTCCTGTATACATTGAGAAAAAGCAATGAAGCATATGCCTCTTTGAGGGTTTCTCTCGTGGTTTCATCCCGCTCCTTAGGGAGTAGGGTTCCATGTAAAAATCTTTGTGTTCTTCAATTTCTTTATCTTTATTTCTGATCCGCTTCCTATTTTCTAACAGAGACCAAGGCATTTATACAGAAGGTGTTTGTCACCAAGGACCTTAGCCAACTCTGATACTTTCTTGGAATTGAAGTATGATAAATTTATCACAGAGGAATTATTTCTTAGATAATCTTACAGAAACTGGTTTACTTAGATGCAAACCATCAGGCATCCCAACAGAACAACGAAAGCATGCTACATCCATTAATCATGAGTTTGAGGATACCACACAATATAGAAGCTTAGTAGGCATACTACTCTATCTCATTGTCATTTAGGTCATATCATTTGTTGTGAGTCGGGCTAATCCGCACATGGAGAGACCTTTCTATAGTCATTGGCAGGATGTTCTATTGATCCTTCGATATTCGAAGGAATCTCCATGACGTAGTCTCTTTTATGGGAATAATGGACAGATTGATATCACTACTTGTGCAAAAAGAAGAGTATGCCAGTTCACCTAAGGACTGACGATCCACTACAAGATATGCGATGCTTGTTGGTGGCAACCTTATTACGTGGCGGACCAAGAACCATACATTGGTTTCTAGATCTAGTGTAGAGGAAGAATATAGGGCGAGAGCCCAGACCACTTGTGAGATTACCTAGCTTCTCTCTTTCCTAAAGGAGCTTGAACTTCCTACTACTACTCATGTACCTCTATATTGTCACAACAAGTCCGCTACTTAGTACATACATAGCCACCAATCATGTATTTAATGAGCGAACTAAGCGCATTGAAGTTGACTATCACTTCATCTGTGATGCAGTACGAGGAGGGAAGGTCATTACTCCTCCACAGATCTGCGGATTGCATATATATTCATAAAGGCGCTACCGAAGAAACGCCTCTCGTATATGATTTCCAAGTTGGGCATGATCAATAGATATGCTCACTATAGAGGGGGACAATTAGAGTTATTTTTATATTATCTCTCTTTACTTATTGAGTCATGTAACCCTTCGAGGTCCTTTATATAACTTCTCTCCTTTGGTTCCCCAGGGTTTCACATGATATAAGTAATTCTATACCCCTTGAATAAGATAATTCATTTCATTGTTCGTCCACAAATATTAATTATTATGAATCAATATTCAAATTAATTAATGTCTAATAATCCGAATCATATCCATATAAATAAACCTTGGAAAATAATAACAATTATTATGATGCTTTTGATTTCACAATGTATAAGCTCTAATCCAATTAGGACTCAAAAGCAGTTGTCACGGATACTTGAAGATAATGTCGGGGAGATTACACTATCCATATATACTGACTTGAAATTTGGATATCCATCCAATTTCAAGGTTTAAACCATTTATGACATGATTGTTTGGATCCATTTCAATTGGTCCTGTTTCCATTTCCATTTTGAAATTCTTTACACTATTTTTGAGCTCCGAAATGGATCATAGAAATGAGGTCCATTCCATTTCTAATCGTTTGTCCAAACTGTTTGGAGCTCAGAAAAGGGTTTTAAGGTAATGAGACCATCTCCATTTCCATTTCAACTTCGAAATGCTTCACATTCTATTTGAGCTCAGGAGGTGATGATAGAAATGAGCTCCATTTACATTTCTAATCATTTGTCTAAACTATTTGGACAAGGCCCTAAATGTCGGTTTCGATCACCATTTTGGTGACTGAACAAAATTTTGATCATTTCAGTCATTTTTGTACTAGGGACCCCATATTTCGGTCATTTCAGCCATTTCAATCGAATTTCGATAACATGTCGAAAATGAAATTCAACCGAAATTTGGTCGTATTTCACCGAAATTTAAGGTCATGCATTTGGAGACTCAAAAAGGGTTATGGAATTGAGACCAACTCTATTTCCATTTCGAAACGCTTCACACTCTTTTTGAGCTCAAAATGGACCACAGAAATGAGCTCTATGATGTGAGATTAATCCAATTAATTCTCAATCATACAACCATAAAATGGAGTTACTAATCCAGTTTCATCACACCTCGGAATGGAATTATCATGGTGTATAATCTATTATGAACGCATCAACCTAGTGTATTCCTAATACTCTATGATCCTACAAACTAGAAGACTTTGATAAACCCGAATTTCAAACCCATATTTGACGGTCTCCTTCTAGGGTATATCAATAGATTTCTTAATCAATAATTTGAGTGACAATATTGATCAGCCACTTTCCAAAAGGATATATTATTATTTTTGAATTCATGTCTTATTACTCCTCATATATTATTCATGAAATTCTATTTGAGCACAAATATCTCATGAATGGAACTTTGTCACTCGGTTCATCAAGTATGAACATATATGATCCCTTTATGAAATCATACATCTCATATGTCCTTATATGCATACTCGCACACCGGTTTATGGACCTAGGTTAGGTCTCCAACCTAATAGTATGTCCAATGCACATACTTGGACATATAGATGTCTCTGATCGAATGATGTATGCTTGATCATGACAATTACGATCCAGGTCTTCATTTACATCGACCTCATCAAGTCAATCACCACTTTGGCACAGTGTTGTAAAAGTTGCCCGACTGGTCTGACTAGTCTAGTCAGTGGGGTGGCCAATCGAGTACCGACTAATTCCGATTAGGTACACTAGTCGACCAATTTTTGCTTAAAGATACCATGTTTTTTTAAGTTTTGATGTTTTTATAACCAAACATATTATACTATGCTTAATAGTTTACTTAAATTCAATTACTTTTTGATTTTATTACGATAGTATAAAAATGTACAAAATCTATGTAAATATATGTATAAAAATAAGTTATATATTTGAAATAATCATAAAATTCAAAGCCGATTAAAGTCCGACTAAATTCGACTAGTCGTCCGATTGTCGATTAATCCTTAGTCAGTGACCCAGCCAACCGAGTACCTACTACCGACTTTTGCAACCTTGCTTTGGCATAACTATTCCGATACCATTGAATCTCTATTCTCATGCACAGGACATACTTCAACAGGTTAGTTAGAAATCAATCTTTACAGAAAGATTATCATCTCTTTCTCAGACTTGAAATCAATCATGAATATCAAATGATGCTATTAGTTGTGACCCCAATCTAACTCATTAGATTAACATTAGCATGATATTCAAGATCGGCACAGTACATAACCCTAATTGTACATAGTGGTCTTGAATTAAGTGCAAACACAAACATTAAATTGAAATGAAAACAGTAACTTGCATTGCATTAATTGATCCCCTAGAGCTTACAAGTCCACTAGTCCTAAGAGTCATTCATGTACAACTCTTAAATCCACATTCATGTGTTAATCATTGCCTATTTAGTCAAATAACCAAGCAATCTGATTAGCCACTCTATTATCAGAGAATATGTCAAGTTCTGTTACAAACATGCACATCTCGAGTAAACTATAACCACATCCAATGCAATTGTTGCATCTAATGCGACCAATACTTGCTTTGTCGGAACAAAAATAGTGGCATACTTCTTGCTACACTTAGCTCACATCACTAGCATCGAACAAGATATGAACCTTCAGGTTGAATTCCTATAGTCCACATCAGATTGGAAGTTTGAATCTGTGTACCCTAAGATTTAAGGATCATTATCTCCATAAGCAAGACATATTCTTAAGCTCTTATTAGGTACGTAGATATGCTTTTCACTGCAGTCCGATGTTTCTCCCAATAGCAGAATTTGTAACAACTTACCACTTCCACTGCATGGCAAATATCCAGCCTGGTGCACATCACGGTATACATTAGGTTTTCTACTGCTGATCTATAATAGCATCTGGCTATAGCTTTCTTTTCCTCAACAGTTTGAGAAATCATCCCTTTAGATAGGTTAATATCATGTGTTAAGGGAATGAAGCTTTTCTTGGCGTTATCAATTTTGAATCTTCCATTATCTTCGTGATGTATCCTTATTGTGATAGTCCTACAATACTCTTCTCTCTATTTATGAATAGTTTCAAACTCAAGATGTAAGAGGCTTCTACGAGATCTTTAATCTCGAAGGTAAGGGACAACCAGATCTTAACATTGATCATCATCCCAACATCTTCCCAATGAATAGGATGTCACATACATACAACACAATGATTACGATGGCGCTACAAGTAAGCTTCTTGTAACACATGGTTCATATGGATTGTGAACGAAAACATAACTCTATAACGTTTCATCGGATAGGATGTTCTAATTATGAGAATATTGCTCGGACCCATAGATGTAATTCTTTAGCTTTCATATTTTGCCTACCTCAGTTACGAAGCCTTGAGGTCGCTCCATATAGATATCCTCCTCGAGGTATCCATTGAAGAATTCAATCTTGACGTCCATCTACGAGATGTCGTAGTCAAGATGGGCAGCTATAGTTAACAATGTCTTGGTAGACTGAAGCATGACAGAATGTCTCATCATAATCGATGCATTTTCGTAACCCTCGGTTGAGAGCAGTGCTTTGAAGGCCTCTCTACCTTCCCATTGGATCACCACTTTCTCTTGAAGATCAATTTAGACCCAATGGGTTTAACTCCTTCAGGTGCTATCCATGAGGGTCCATACACCATTCATGTGCATGGAGTCTTTCACACATCTTTACCAATATCCATATATCCATGTCATGATATGCTAATGCTTCGTATATGAAACGATCATCAGACGCTTATGATGCATGTACAACAACAACAAAGCCTTTTCCCACAATTAAGTAGGGTCGACTACATGGATTCTTCGCCTCCATTCAGATCTACCTTGGGTCAATCTCGAGCTTATATCCAAAAAACTAAGATCCCTTTGTATAGTCTCTTTCCAACACTACTAAGACGCTTATGATGCATGTAATCCATATTTTTCAGGTAGTGGCATGGGTAATTTTTTATTATATTTTCATTTTCTAGACTAGGAACTTCATCAATCTCGCTAGACTCAATTAGTTCCTTAGCTTCATTATTGTCTTGACTTAAATCCATCTTTTGAAATTTTACGTCTCTAGAGACAAATACTTTTCAAGCATCAGGATCATAAACTTGGTATCATATATCATTCCTTACTTATCTAGTGAAATAGCATTCTCGAGTGTAAGATTCCAGCTTGCTTGCATCCACATTTTTAACATGGATCAAACAACCCCAAATTCTTGAGTATTGTACGCCTGGCTTGGTACTATACCAAATCTCATGAGCTATTTGGGTACGAATTTAGTTGGAATCTTGTCAAGCACATAAGTCGCAGTCTCTACTGCATGTCCCGGGAAACTAAGAGCTAAATTGACATTACTCATCATTGATCTAGTCATGTCCAACATGATTCTATTGCATTTCTACAACTCTGTTGACTTGAGGAGTATATGAGATTGGAAATCATTCCTCTCTCTTAAAGGTATTCTTTGAATTCATCTGAGAGGTATTCATCACCTCGATCAGATCGAATTCGTTTTATCTTCCTTTTGATTTGGTTCTCAACCCAAATCATGAATTCTTTAATTTCAAAGGTTTCAGACTTGTGAAGCGGTAAGACAAAACCACCTCGAATGGTCATAGATCAATGTTAGTTAGCATTGATGTTCATAAGTCGCGGTGCTAAAATGACCACATGCATCAGTATGTATTAGGTTAAGTATACCTTCGCATCTTTTACCTTTTTTGGAGAATGGGTGCCCAGAACATTTAACCTCGAATACAATATTCACAGGTTGGTAACTCACGGATTTTTAAAAATTTTAAAGTCCCTTCCTTTACAAGACTATTAATCCAATCAATAGACACATGTCCAAGTCTTTGATGTCAGATCATAGTTAAATGATCTCCAGATTTATCCTTCTAACAATTGAAACATAGTGACACTCTCTAATAATTAGGATTCTTACACTAGATAATGATAATTTACAAGTTCCAATGGCGATTGTTGCAGCAGTTGCATCAGATCAGATTTGGATGATCATCCCTTCATCAAGTTTTCTAATTTCTTACAACAGATGCAGCAAATTGCATACATGAACAGAAGCACTAGAATCAACAATCAAGCTTCCTTCTTGTGCTACGCGGCAACTAGTTGGTTTAGTGACTAATGTGGATTTCTTACTTGCAGGAGTTATACCTTTACCTTTCCCTAAAGATATTAGGTATTCCGGACAATTACGCATCTAGTGTTCCAGCTTATAGCAGTGGTGGTAGATAGCCATATGCTTCAATGTAAGACGTGTCGTAGCTTTGGAAGATTAGCCAACAGTTTGATCTTTCTTCTTTTGGATCAAACCCTTCCTAGGTTCATGCTTCTTGTCACGCTTCCATTCAACTTGTGCAACTATTGTACCATCTGATGGATCTTCTCTCTTCATAATGTCATTAAAGGACATTATTCAAAAAGTGTGCACTTCACATCTCCAAACATCTCCTTCCGATTCAGGAGGATGTCCTGAGCATATGCAATGTCTATAAGTTGCCTCCGAAGCACATTAGACAATGATCCAAGAATGTAGCAACGAGTAATCGAATGTTCCTCATCCAGCTTCATATTGAATTCTCAAGCATCCTCGGTCTGAGAGTTCTTATACTTTATAGACGAGAGCACATACGCTATGGACTATGTCTTAAGTACGAGTTTCAAATAATAAATCCAATATGGATAATTTGAACCTGCCAACTAAACGATCTCGAGTAACTAGTAGAGTTGGTTAAAAATTTCCATCTGAAATTAAAGGTTTGCAGTTTTAGTTAATCTTGGTTAAGGCAATAATTATTTTAAATCAAGACTCTCTCTTATTTTGATACTTTGTAGGATTTCCCTTAATAACTTCCAAAGCATGACGTGCTTAACTTCTAAATGCCTCAAGCAAGATTTATTTCTCCTTTTCACTTTTATTGCACCCTAATATTATGAGAAAATACAACTACAGTGAAAAAAATGGGAACTCTTTTCGCCTTGCAAGTCCAACTTGCATTCCCGGTTCGACCTTCAACACGCGTGCCCCCTACATATATGGAGTTAGCATGTTATCGACGAAGCCAATAGTCAATGAGCAAATTTGAATGCTACGCTACGCGCAATCCAATAGCACCTCAATAAGATGGGAACAGCATCCAGGTCACTATGCATATGACCCATCTCTTTCAAGAAATGAAGAATCTGACCCATGTGAATTTGTATTAGGGCGTCATGACTATGCATAAGCGTTTTCAAAAATACAATCAATGACAAGAAGTAATCCGCAATGACAAACCATGGACGTCATCATATGACTTTCCTTATCATGTTTAAATTGATGATTAACCGTTCCGAATAGCATGCTCATGATTAATCGTATAAGGAAAGGTTAAGCATAGATTCTTGAATATTATTTAGGCTTAATCCAATTACAATTACAATAATAAATCAAGCACTCCAAGTAATAAACAACTCGATCAATCATATAATTAATTCATGCATACAAGCATAATCTTCTTTTTCTTTAGAAGATTACAATATCACCTACTCATATTTAGTCTTTCTCGAGATTTCTAAAGCCAGTTTAAGTAGAATGAAAGGTGGAGCATTTCCTTAAGTTGTAAGGTGCTAATTATGAAACCATCACGAGAAAATCTAAAAATTGAGTGTCATCATCGTCAACCGGCATATGTAGTGTTGAGATAGTTGTTTTTATTTGTCCTTTAGTCATATTTCTTATTCCTCTGTCTATTTTATGTAATTTTCCCATATGATTTTTCTCCTATATAAGAGAGCCCTAAGGATACAATATATTGAATCTATTTAGTTTCCCTTTCCACATGGTATCAGAGTGACGATCCTATACTGGAGCCTGTGCCCTAGCCGCCTCTTCCTCACGGAAAGCCCTAGCAGCTCGCGACCACCACCGACTCGCGAGCAACCGCAAGGGCAGCCAAACACCGTTGTTGCCGCCCGCTACAAGCAGCAGCAGCAGCAGTCGATCACCATCGTCGTCGCCTGTCGTGCAGCAACGACAGCTGCCGATAGCAGATGTTGTTGTTGATGCCCCAAGTGGGGAGACCTCCTAGTGGCTTCCTAATCGGTCAAAGGGAGCAATTTGGTCCATTGTTCAGTCTGATTTTGATCATCTAAATCACCATCGTTACCTAAAGAAACCTTTTTCAGAAGAAAGAGGTTGCGGTATGAGTCTACGCATACAACTATCTTCCAGTATGTCTATGTAGACGTATTTTTCCTTGTCTACAGCCCCGGTCTTCGTAGTAGTCGTCATTATGTCATACAATAGGGTTGACTCTAAGGACGGCGTTCCATCCTCAGGTGCCTTCAAAGGTCCAGCACCCATTGTCAAGATGTATGGGATAAATTATGAGTTATGGGCTATGCAATTCATGAGCTTAATGTAGTGCAATTGTAAGAAGCACATTCTGACGCAGGACGAATCAACCAACAAGACTAGGGTTAATACCTCGTGAGAGCCAAATGACGCATATGCACGTGTATGGATGCCAAGGACGTTGTCCGCAGAGATAGCCAATGGTCTGAGTCAGCCCAATGCAAATGTGATGTGGGACATCATTGTCGCTACTTACTTGCAAGCGAAGAATGAGATGAAGATATTGTAACTTCAGCATGATATCTTCACATCCAAGCAGAACGGACATCCTCTTCATACCCTTTACACTTCTCACAGGGATATGTTTGAGAAGCTTCATGGTTTCATGTCCTTGACTGCTATGCCAGAACAGCTCAAGGCTTACAAAGATTTGGTGATGATCGGTGCCTTTCTAGCAGCTCTTGATCTTGAATATGATGCAGCTCGATCATAGACAATTACTGATGCTATTATACCTTCAATGGAGGAGGCATACCGCAGATTGAGCAGGCTCCCTATAGCACCTGGCGGTGATACTCATTAGTCGCAAACTTCTTCGGCTATGGACGCATCTCATGGTAGAGGGAGTTCTACGCAGTGCTGAGGGCGTGGTTCATGTGGCAAGGGAGGGAGTAGTCGACCCCTTCAGTCATGCACTTACTGCCATAGGCTAAGTCATTCTAAGGATACATGCTACTCCAAGTATGATTTTCTTGCTTCATCTCATGTTGCAAAGCAGACTCAGTCAGCTGGTGTTCCTCCCCCCGCTTTTGATCAGAGGTTCGATGAGCTTATGGCACAGCAGAGAGATTTTATGCCCGCACATGGGTCATCTACTGCTTCTTCATGATCTTCAGAAGTAGATGCGTCAGCATTTGCCATCACAGCAGGTACTCCATATGCTTTTACTAGCAATTACATAGCAGATTCGTCAGAATGGGTTATAGACTCGGGAGCTTCACAACATCTCCGTAATGATAGAGGACAGTTTAGAGCATACAGATCGATTCAGCCAGGTAGATCTGTAGTCATAGCACATGGGACCCACACTCCCATTACAGGACAAGGGGAGGTTCAGTTGACTTCGACAATGAGTCTATAAAATGTTCTTCATGCTCCTGATTTTTCTATGAATTTATTGTCTATTAGTCAAATCACCAAAGATTTACATTGCAGTGCCATATATCTGATTCGTCTTCTTTGCGTTTCAGGATATTCTTACGAGGAAGGTAATTGGATATGGTTGTGAACAAGGTCTCTATAGACTGGTCCAGTTTCCATATGTTGGTGTGTGACCATTCGCACTGGATCAGCCCCTCCTTATGTGTAGCACCTCTGATTTGGCCACCTTCCTTTGTAGAAGCTGCCACGTCCTTCCTCAGATTTCTCCTCAATCTAACCTTCAGTGCGAGGCTTGCCAGCTTAGGAAGCACCACCGATCTACTTTTCAAAGTCAACAAGGTCGTAGCAGTTATAGTATCTTTGAGTTGATCCATCTTGATATTTGAGATCCTAGTCGAGTCCCGGACCATCAGGGACACAGATTTTATCTTGTTGCTTTTGACGATTTTCCATATTATCTTGGGTATTTCTACTTAAAAATAAGTCCGATGATGGTCATGTTATTCAATCCTTTATTAATGAAATAAAGAATGTTTTTTCTGCAAGTGTCAAATATATTCATTCAGACAGTTTTTTCTGCAAGTGTCAAGTATATTCATTCAGACAATGCATTAGAAATCTGTAGTATACAATTTTCACAGTTTTTCAGAACCTTCAGTATTATTCATCAGACTTCATGTACATATACATCCCAACAAAATGGAATAGGTGAACACAAACATCGTCACCTTTTGGATGTCACCAGAACCCTCTTAATTCAGAGTCGTGCTTCTCACTCCTATTGGGGAGAAGCGGTTCTAACTGCTTGCTACATGGTGAATCGCATGCCCTCGCCTGTGCTGAGAGAGAAGATTCTGTTCTTGATTGTGTTTCCGGAGAATGATCTTTTCTCCCTCACTCATGTGTTTGGGTCAGTTGCATTTGTTGATCATACGTCTCCTGGTCATGACAAGCTCTCTCCTAGAGTTGTCAAGTGTGTCTTGTGGGATATTCCAAGACTCAAAAGGGATAATGTTGTTTTGATCATGTTCGACAGAAG
This sequence comes from Ottelia alismoides, assembly GCA_037367405.1. Classification (NCBI taxonomy): domain Eukaryota; kingdom Viridiplantae; phylum Streptophyta; class Magnoliopsida; order Alismatales; family Hydrocharitaceae; genus Ottelia; species Ottelia alismoides. Next base: position 15,712 of record JAZKJV010003190.1, read on the forward strand.
TGTTATGTTAGTGCGGATGACACTTTCTTCGAGTCTATTAGTTTTCTCTCCTACGGATGATAGGTTGATTCCTTCGAAGTCTGTAGAAGAGATATACATGCATCTATCTCTAGTTTCGTCTACCACCTACCATGCTTATGACTCCTTCACCTCCACCACCATCCTCACCACCACCACCATCACCATCATCCTCACCACCACCTCCTCGTCCACTGCCTCCACCAGCGGTCTTCATCTTTTTGCCGCAGGTTTACATACGCTAACCTCATGCTCATGAGCCTTCTCCATTATCCAGCATGCCTCAGGTATGTTTTGAGCACTTGATTTCTATTGATGGCACTGTGATTTACTGCATTTACAGCAAGATGAGCAGGTGGCTATAGATGTTTTTGTCTCGGTCACTAAGGAGGTCGAGGACCTTGACGTGCCCATTGCTTTACTGAAGCAAAGGCGTACTTGTGCTTTATACCCTATTGCTTCCCATGTTTCTCTTGCATATCTCTGAGAAGAGTTTCAGTGATTTGTTATTGGACTATCTGTTGTGGATATACTACGAACATATCAGGATGCATTACAGATTAGTCAATAGCGTCTTACCATGGAGGAAGAGATGGTTGTGTTACAGTCACGTACCATGTGGAGTATTGTTCCTACTCCACCTAGTGTATCAGTTGTGGGGAGCAAGTGGGTGTTTACGATGAAACACCGTGTAGATGGTACTGTAGATAGATACAAGGACAGACGTGTTGCTCGTGGGTTCCCCCAGACATATGTGGTAGACTATCAGGATACGTTTTCTCATGTCGCTCAGCATTATACAATGAGGATTTCTATTTCTGTTGATGTGGTTCGTGATTGACCGCTCTTTCAATTAGATGTCAAGAATGCATTCTTGTATGGTGACTTGCAGGAGGAAGTCTACATGCAACAGCCACCAGGTTTTGTTTTTGAGTAGGAGTCTCATATGATTTGTAGACTTCACAAGACTACTTATGGAATTGAGCAGAGCCCAAGTGCTTGGTTCCAAAAGCTCTCTAGGTTGATTAAACGGCAGGGATTTGTCAGATCGATCGCATATCACTCTCTTTTCATTCAGAGAACCCAGAGAGGTAATGTTGTTATTTTAGCTTATATGGATGGGATGGCATCATTGTTACAGGAGATGATAAGCAGGGTATTCATGCAGCTAAGGATTTCCTTGGACAGCAGTTTGTGACCAAGGATCTTGTCAATCTTCATTATTTTCTTGGCCTTCAATTTGCGAGGAACCAGCATGACATGGTGATGACACAAAGGAAGTATATTATTGATCTCCTAGTTGAGACGGGCATGACAAGATGTATGCATGCTACTATTCTAATGGATCCTAATGTTAAACTCTATGATGATGACACTTAGGAGGAGGATGAGAGACGATATAGAGAGCTTATGGGGAAGCTTTTATATGTCACCTGAAATATCTTTATAGTGAGCAGAGTTAGTAAGTTTATGGAGCAACCCATATAAGTATATATGGATGTTGTATAGATGATTTTGAGATATTTGAAGACTTCTCTAAGTGCAGGACTCTTGTTTAGTAGAGATACATCCCTTACAATCACAGCATGTGCTTATGCAGATTACGCATGAAGTCCCAAAGACAAGAAATATACTTCAGGCTCCGATGTCTTTGTAGGGAATTCACTTGTTTCATGGAAGAATAAGAAACAGACAGGTGTTGTTAGATCTAGTGTCGAATCAGAATATAGAGCCATGATACAAGGGAGGACAGAGTCAGAGATGATGTGGGTCGGATCCATCATGACTGATCTGACTATTGAGGTGCCACTTCCCATGCCCATCCAATGCGACAACCAGACCACCATGTTCATAGCCAATAATCCAACCTTCCATGAAAGAACCAAGCACATCGAGGTAGACTGTCACTACACTCGAGATATGATTCAGAAGGGATGTATCTCCACTTCTCATGTTACTTTAGGAAATCAGACTGCAGATATATTCACTGAAGCACTTGCTAGAAGCCCTTTCCATCATTGATATTCCAAGATGAGCATGATAGACATATATGCTCCAACTTGAGGGGGAGTGTTGAGATAGTTGTTTTTATTTGTCTTTTATTTGTATTTCTTATTCAACTGTCTAATTTATTTAATTTTCCCACGGGACTTTTCTCCTATACAAGAGAGCACTAGGCTTACAATAGAATGAATCTATTTGTTTTCCCTTTCCACATGTAGCATAAGGAATCCATTCCATGGTTGGATCAAGTTTGACGTGACCAGTTATCCTGTGGTCATGGATCCTCTTGATATCAATGAAAAGACAAGGAAGCTTCATACTCTCCTAGAGCAACAGCTGAGAAATAAGACAAGATATGCCACCCTGGAGGAAGATAACGACTTGACCCATGCCTATCTTTTGGGCAATGTCATTTCTCAGATCGAAAATGGTGTGATCCATATGACATCGTGAATAAGATTTGGAATAATCAGGACTAGTAATATTCTCAAGAAAAAATATAATCCATGTATTTCAGACTGATCTTGTGTTGGTGCATTTAAAACGGAACGAAAAACCTCTAACACTACTACATGTAACTGAAGGTGATGATCGAGAAATATTCTTACAAGTCAACCTGCATGTGTGTATCACAGAAGCCAACTCAGAGAGACCCGGTGGTTATGACAAGATCTTAAATGGATTTATTTCTTTCTACCAATTAGCATGGAATCATATGGTCACAAGAACTATGTTGTCTACCCTCAAATAGGCATATAGTATAATCAATCCCCATCAGTATCACCTACCAGGTTAAGGTGCAGAATCAGACTACTACTCTTGTCGCTTCCTTTTGATGACGAGGTGTATCAAATGAGGTTGTGGTAAATACTACAACAAAGTTCCAAAATAAATTAGCACCACTGTTAGTAGAGTAGAACTATTGGCTCTACAAGAAGAGGTAAGACTGGGGATGAAAATTGTCGGATAGAGATACGAACATAGGTGTTATCATATCCTTATCTGTTTTAAAAATTAAATAAGAATACGAATAATACGAACATCACATAAAATGTATAAAATGGAGAATCATATCCTCCAAATACGAATGCAAAACGAATGTTTTTTTTAAATAAATCGGAGGGAAGTGTCCCAATGCGCTCCACACAATTTAAAATAAAACTGAATGCAAAAAGAATATTTATATGGATATTTAACAAATGAACTAGAATTAATTTATGAAAATGAGACATCCAAATTTACTTAAAAAGTATAAGCATTTTAGGTTCACAACAATATCTAATATATAAAAAGTATATTAAATATTTCAATAATGAATATAGACCTAGTAAATAACTAAAAAATAAAAAAGCTTAAAAATAAACTAGATAACGAAAGAATGCTTACCATACTTGTTTGCATGTATCATATTAGTACGGCTATCCTTCAAAAATTTGAACATTCGTATTTGTATCCATATTCATTCCTTCAAAAAACAAATATCAGTATCTGCATCCTCTGAATTTTGAATATTCATATTTGTATTCGTCTTTGTCCAAACTAAGGATATCAAATTCATATTAGTATCCACCGAATGTTGATTTCGCAACCATATCCTCTATTTGACGAGTGTAGATATGAGTGGATACAAATATATTTGTATTCATTTTTATCCCTATGGAATACCCAGTGTACTTTTTGTGGCAAGATAAGGTACACTAAGGAGATGTGTTAGAGCAAGCACAGCATATGCTATAGTGCTTACATGGCAACTATTGATAAAGAGGGTGGACGTGATATGATGAAACTCTCACACTGATTTGGATGATAATATCAACATAGTGATATCCAAATCTAAATGAAGATCATTTGTTTCCACATCTACATCCATAGCTAATACTATGGTTTATGATTTCCAATATCCTTATGTAATTGTATATGTTTTTGTATGCATATCCAATTTTTTAAACAGATAAAGATATGGTAACACCTATATTGATATATTTATCCTTTTGTTTGCATTCCTAATTGTAATGAATGAGTCCTCAAACACCTGAAATCCACTTAGAGAGGATGTCATGTTCTTGATGGGAGTATAAAAGAACTCGCCCACTGCATAAATATGTATGGATGCCTTGTAGAAGAAATGATCTGACTACCGAGAGGTGGAGAGAGTATGGGAGCTTTTGACTCAATGTTATCTGGGTAGGTAATTCGAGTTCCGATCTACTCCAACAATAGTAGTGGCGATCCTTTTATAAGTCAATGAACTCCCTGGAGACTACTAAGAGGCCCAATAACTCGTGATCATCCTTTCCCCATGGTAGTGGTAGTGGCATGTTGGATAGGGAGGTTATTAAAAGTGGCATCACAAGAGATAGAAAAGATGATTTTAACAATAACCATCTATTCTTTGACATATACCCGTATATTCCATTTATTCATGGAGCATAAGGGGTTGGAGAACCATTTCATGTCATAGCAACATTTTTTGCCAAATTTCAACAAATTTTGATTTCAGTAAAGTACCAATTATTTTGAGTCGTAAAAGAAGGAAACACACAAAGGTGTTCGTCCCATGTGGATTAATTAAGAGAAAACAGATTATGTGAGCCAAGACTCGAAAAAGAGTCCGTATATGGTGTATAAGATTTTCTATGTAGAAATGGTCAAAATTGAATATAACATCATTCCTAGATTTCCAAGTCGCCTAAATAATTGCTGGAGGAAGAAGTAAATCCATGTTTGACCGGATTTTGGTTGTGAAAGTTAACTCACATAAGCTTGTAGGGTTATCGATATTCTCCTATTAGATGCCCAGCTAAAACTAAATTAGTCATCTTCTCACAAGCAAAAAAAGGTGGTCAATCATCTCCACCTCCTTGCATACCGCACAACGGTTATCATTACCTATAAAAAGTCTTGTCTGTGTATCTCCAGTCATAATTCTCTCACGTCTTATGAGCTAAAGAAAGAATTTGATGTATTCGTGTCTTCGTGTCCTACAGAAACCAGCAACCTCGAATCACCTCTTCTGACAGCGGTCCTCACAGCTTATCAATAGACGTATAGGTGCGTCAAACCGTAAAGTTCATGTCTTTCCATACCCAGTAATCTCTACCAACTTTTGGATCTTCAAAGTTGTCAATAGCCACTAAAAGCTCCTAAATATCCCGCAGACATTGATTAAAAAAATCCAATAATAATATGGGAATCCATGTTCTATCCGCCCAACACATGGAACCAACAATCTGACACCAACGCACCCCAATCGATTGAGAGAGCATACAGACGTGGGAAGCAAGCTGCCAGAGTCCCTTCATCAGTCCAGTTATCTATCCAGAAATCAAAAGAGCATCCACTACCAAGAATTAGAACGAGGCAGAAGAGAATAGGAAATAGCAGTATTAGGGTGCATATGCCCTTCTAGATTTAGAGGTATACAAATGTTGACGGTATGCCAAAGACGATTGAGCATGCATGCCATAAATCCTGCGTAGAAATCTATAGCATAAATATATGTTTCCTCCCCAAAATCTTGAGATCCGTTTCAAAAGTAATGTAATGTTCATGATCTCCGGGTCATGGTAACAAGACTAGTTCATCCTTGAGGAGAGTAACAATATATCAGTCCACAAGAATCCCCCAAAGTTCGGACATAAAAAGAATCTCCACATAATCCTCTCCAAGAGCTATTCCAGCTGGAAGAAAATAGGGATTGCTGCAAGGACGGCTTCAACCAGGTCCAAGTGCCCACATCAAGACAACAAGGACATCTTCCACCCCGCAAGTTTCCATTTCATTTTTTCAGTGCCTGTCAAGCATTTTTAACCAAGCGCCCACCTAAAAATTCATTTAATCACAGCAATGGTAGGCTCTCCTTGAATTTTTAATTTCCATGGTTTTCTATTGTTTATTTCACTCAACAAAAATTTCCTCAAACTAATCCATAATTTTCTGCTCAAATTCAGCTAAAATGTGATCATGTTTTCTACATCATCACATGCTATTTCATCCCAAGTTAAATCAAGCTCGAGAAGCATCTAATCAACATTTTGCTCATTATCTACGGAAGCATGTGAACCATGAGTAGGTTAGCCAATAGGTGGGCATAAATTTCAACGAGTTGATAATTACTCTTTTTGCATTGCTTGTCTTAAATTTCTTCTTTCTCGTTCACAAAATTTTGAATTTTACACAAGCAGAGTATCTCTTGATTTACGTTGACATGTGGTTTCGGTGGAGGTGGCATAAAATAAGTCAGGGATAATCATCATACCAAGAGTCGACTAGGTTACACGTTATCGAAAAGTTGAATTTATCATATGATTGAGAGGGTTGCAAGAATGGGAGAAGGTATTGAATTGTTTGTACAAAGGGCAAAGGTCAAGGTTGCAGAAGTCAGTATTCGATCAGCCAAGTCACTGACTAAGGATTAATCGGTTGTCAAGTGACTAATCAGATTTAGTCAGACTTTAGTCGGTTTTAAATTATTAATTACTTTAAATATATGAATAAATTTTTATATATGTATTCTTAGATATTTGCATAGATTTAGACATACTACATATTCATGAAAGCATAACAAGAATATGGTACTTATTAAAAAAACCTAACGGTCATAAAAATGAATGGCATATATATAAAAACCAATAGCATTAGCAACAACAACAAAGTCTTTTCCACAATTAAGTAATGACTGCATGGATTTTTTCGAGAAGGAAGACTACATGGATTTTCTGCCTCCATTCAGATCTTTTTTGGGTCATTCTCGGTCTTAAATCCAAATAACTAAAATCCCTTCGGATAGTCTCAATCCAACACTTCTTGGTAGGGATGCAAACGGTTACAGTCTGTATCCAATCCGTCATTGTATCCATTTTATATTAGATTTTGGCATCCGTATCTGTATCTGTGTCCATTTTAAAATGGATATGGATATGGATATCGTTTTGATATCTGCAAGCATCAGTATCCGTATTCGTATATCCATTTTTGTATATAAATATAGTCAAAGATTTATTTTTAACCGTATATAACATAATTCTATACCTTCTTTTATCACATTTGTATTTTTAGGGTTTTTATCAGTTGTGTCCCTTCGAGATATTCCAATATCACTTATGCCCCTCCCTTTTTGGGAATATCAGTTGTGCCCTCGACTTCTTCTCGTTCTATCACTTGTGTCCCTCGGGTTAGTTGTCGTTCATCCCCAACGGAAACGGACGTTAACTCCGGGGACAAGTGGAAATAAATTAAGGAAAAAGGATTGAATGATCTTTGTCGACCCTCCTCACCCTCTCCCTTCTCCCTCCCCATCCTCCTCCTCCTCCTCCTCCCAAGATGACATCCTCCTCCCTCCCCTCATCCTCCTCCCCAGACCATCCTCCTCCTTGGCAGACCCTCCTCCACCCTAGCCCCAGGCCAACCTCCTCCCTCCTCCTCCTCCCTCCCCTCATCCTCCTCCACAGGTCGTCCTCCTCATTGATCAAACCTCCTCCTCCTCCTCCTCCCTCCCCTCATCCTCCTCCACAGGTCGTCCTCCTCATTCGCCGATCCTCCTCCTCCCCAGCCTCAGGCCACCCTCCTCCCTCCTCCTCCTCCTCCTCCTCTTCCCTCCCCTCGTCCTCCTCGCAGGTCGCCCGCCTCTTTGGCCGACTCTCCTCCTCCCCAGGCCAACCTCCTCCCTCTTCCTCCTCCTCCCCTTGCCGACGCCCTACTCCCCTAGCTGATGCCCTCCTCCCTCCCCTTCTCCTCCTCCCCAGGCCGACCCCCCTGCCCCTGCCCTAGGTCAGCCCTCCGTCCGTTACCCCGCCACCGCCAAGACCTCAGCTCGGTCGGCAGCATGACCAACGCCCTCCACCTGACTACGAGACACTCCGACACCCTCCGATCCATGTGGATCCGCCGCCTCTGACCCAAGAACCGCCCCAGGTGGCCTCTGCGGACCCCTCCCCGACGTGACGAGGCCGCGAGCTTGGTCTGGTCTGGTCCCTTCAGGTTCAGGTGCTCTCTGTTGGTGAAGGAGAAGATTTAAAGAAGCGATCTTGATTTGAACGTGGAGTTGAATTGGGAAGGTCACGAGCAGGATGGCACAGTGAGATCTGAAGTGGGTAGTGGTGGATTTGGTGAAGGTCACGAGCAGGATGGCACAGTGAAATCTTGATTTTTGATTCATGAAAGTTCATCAAAAATGCAATAAAATTCACCATTTGATCCGCAATGAGTGATATATCCGTGAAAATGCAAAAAAATTAATGATTTGATGGATGCATGAAGGTGTAATTAAGAGAGAGAAATTATGAAGAGAAAGGAAGAACAAATAGAGGAAGAAGTTTGGACAATTACACCCCTCTTAACTGCACCATGGTTTGAAAAAACCATGGTTAAGTCAACTCACTGACGATAAAACTAACAGAGGGGCACAAGTTATAGAACGAGAAGAAGTTAGGGGCACAATTGATATTCCCAAAAAGATAGGGGCATAACCGATATTGGAATATCTCGGAGGGGCACAACTGATAAAAACCCTAATTTTTATGATACAAACACAATTAGTAAATTTATATCATGTGTTTTCCATCCAATTCGTATACATTTAAGTCGATTTTATAAAATATTTCTAGCATTACTCGTATGCAATCATTATCCGTTTTACATATGTATCTGTATTTTTAAGGATATGGTAAGATATTTTAATATATGCATCCGCATCCGTATTCGTATTCAAAAATAGATAAGGATACGATAATACCTATATCTGTATCCGTATCCGTCCGTTTGCATCCCTACTTCTTGAGCCTTCCTCGCCCTCTCTTAACCAACTCAACATCACAAATCTTGCATCTTCTAACCGATGCATCAACCAACCTCCTTTGCAAATGGCCAAACCATCTTAAGTTGCGTTCTCTCATCTTATCCTCTATTGGAGCTACACCAACTTTCCTTCTGATCGCATCATTCCGAATCCGATCTTTTCATGTAAGATCACACATCCACCTTAGCATTTTCATTTCTGCTACTATCATTCTCTGCACATGTCTATGGTTCACAGGAAAACATTTTGATCCATAGAGCATAGCAGGCCATGTGGTTGCTTTATAATACTTTTCATTGACTTTCAAAGGGATTTTATCCTCACAAAGAACAGTAGAGGCTCCTCTCCACATTAGCCGACATGATTTTTTTATATGAGTAACATCCCCATCAATTTCCACATCTTGTTACAAAATAGATACCAAGTATCTAAAAGAATATTTCTTCTTTTGGTATCTAAAAGAATGTATAGACAACAACCCCATCAATTGTTGCAAAATAGATTCTAATCATTAGCAGAGAATATCATATAAAAATGAAAATCGGCTCCATATACATGTTTATAGTAACCAATAGCATTAGCATTTATACAACAACAACAAAGCCTTTTCCCACTTTAAGTAGGGTCGACTACATGGATTTTTTACCTCCATTCAAATCTATCTTGGGTCATTTCGGGCTTAGATCCAAAAAACTAAGATCCCTTCGTATAGTCTCATTCCAACACTTTTTGGGCCTTCCATGCCCTCTTTTAGTCGGCTCAACATTCCAAAACTCACATCTCCTTACCGGTGCATCAGCTGACCTCCTTTGCACATGGCCAAACCACCTTAAGCGATTTTTCCGCATCCTATCTTTGATCAGAGCTGCACCCACTTTCATTCTGATGGCATCGTTCCGAATCCAATCTTTACGCGTATGTGTCCACACATCCACCTTAGCATTTTCATTTCTGCTACGGTCACTCTCTGCACATGCCTATGGTTCACAGACCAACATTCAGATCCATAGAGCATAGCAGGTCTCACAGCTGCTTTGTAAAACTTTCCTTTAATTTTTAAAGGAATTTTCTTTTTTTATGTTAAAACGAGTTAGTCCTCACTTCAGGGATCGCCGTCTGAAAAATTTCATTAAAAAAAGCTTAAAGTACATTATTGTGAGAGCCAGAAATTATCAAATGAAATTTCTTATCACAGAGAACAGTAGAGGCCCCTTCCCAATTTAGCCAACTTGTGTTTATTCTACTTGTAACATCTCCATCAATTTCTCCATCATGTTGCAAAATAGAGCCCAAGAATCTAAAAGAATCTCTCTTCTGAACGTTATCATCACCAATCATAACATTGATTCCTTCACCATTGCTTCCATCAAAAGCGTCTATATCCTACCAGCGTTAGCATTAACAATAATACAAAAATGAATAGCATAAACTATTGATATGTCATGTTACCTAACCATCCATTACTGTCAAACCTAGTTGAATAACTGTACTCTGCATCCTCCCCAAGAAGGGTAAGTGATGCATGTCGTCACATTATATCCTACTAGGGCATCTTGTACCGAACCTGAAATGAAATTTGATTTTGGTGTTAGGTTCCATTTGCATACCGGGTCCATTTGTAATGGGAGTAGTATATAAACTCTCTAGTATAACATGATAGCATAAAATATAAACAAGTTACTGACAATGATATGCTAAATATACAACATAAACAAGTTATAATGTAAACTAAAAATATAACATGAACTAAATACAATGCACGAAGTTAAATTAAAAACTCGATCGATTATTTGATCGACTATGTCAACTAGTTGGCTTAAGCGGGTCGACCGACTAGGGCTAGTCGAGTTAGCTACCCCCCCAACTCAACTAGTCGGCCTAATCGATCAATTTTACAAGCTTGGTAAAGGTGGCTTCCCTAAGAGGGGCTTGATTGCACCAAAAGATAGTTTGATTGTGGAATGGGGGGAGAATTGAATCAGTTGAAGGTAATCCACACATGTTCAATAGTGGGTAGCCTCCCCAGGTGACTCCCCATTGCAATTCAAACACCATATGAGCATTAATTCACCGACATAACAATAGCTACATTGAATGCAGTAATCCTTTCAATTTTAGAATTTGGTTACAAAAACACACGCATACGTATCTAGATATCTAACGTGGAATCTCGATTATCCCGAATTCAGATGTCCAATTGCACCTACGTTTAGCCAATATAGTTGAAAGTAGAAAGATTGTTGTAGATGACAACTACACATTCCTAGAGGAATGGTACCTTATGCAGAGCCCTTAAACCACACACTTCGCTAAGGAAAATTCGGAGTTTTCCTCACTAAGAAATAACAAGATTTTTTAAATTCAATAGTCAAAAATTGTTAATCGGATTTTGGTCTCCACCCTAAAGTTTCCTATGAGTATGTGAGTATGTGCCCAAGGGGTAACAAATGATTACTTCAATCCAGCTTTCGTTCAGACCACATAGTGACTTTTCCAAAGTTATCTAATATAGCGAGCAACCAATAGCGAACACCCAACAGGTGATCTTTTTGATTATGATATGTAGAAAGAATACAATAAAAATGGATACAATATGAGAAGTTGATTTATGTTTTTAAGGAGTATTTATAAGCACAAAATGCAAGCATCTAATGATGCCTAGCTACTAAGAACTTTCTCACAGTGCAATCAAATTCTAGCCCTTGCCTAATATTTAAGCTTTTACTTATTCCTTGATTCTTATTTGATGAGCGAAAAGAGAGAAGGAGAGAGAGAGGAATGTTCAAATTACTAAAAATTATTACAAAAAAAGAGTGAAAATAGATATACTTCATTTTATCTTGAATTTGTGTACTTGAAACAAAAAATTAAACAATAAATGACAAATAAAAATAAAAATAGCAAAAATAATGGGATTTTTACCCCAAGAACCCTGTAAACTTTGTCAATTACCTTCTCAACCTTTGAAACAACGTAATTCCCCCCTCATCCCTGAAAACTTGCTCCATCTTACCCCACAGACCATGTCGTTACTTTTGCTTTTACTTAGGTTAATTTCATGGGTTTTCATCTTTTTCGTCCTCCATTCCCCTTCTTCTCTCCCTCCTCTCTTTATTCTCTTTCTCTCTTCACCACATCTCCATCCGTCCACCAAATGACAAATTTTTTTCTATTTTCACGGATAAATCATATCTTCTGATCACAAAAATGATTTTTCAAAAAATTTTTGGGATAAATTCTTGAACCAATTAGTCAAATATTTATTGATGCTAAATAATACATTGCAAAACTTTTCCCCCAATCTGAAGGGCAGAGGAACACGGGGAGGAGGGGAGGCGGTGGAGAGGGCAGCTCCTGCTATAGGCTGAGGCATTTGAGGGGGCAACTCCTGATGTGGGCGGAGGTGAAGGAGGAGGGTGGCGGGGGCGGAGGAACACGAGGATGGGGAGGCAATGGAGGGGGTAGCACTTGTTGCGGGCGGAGGCGGGATAGGAGGGTGGCAGGGGAGGAGGAAGCTTCTCGCCTGCAAGCGGAGGCGGGGGATGAAGGTGGCATGGGAGGAGGAACACGGGGAGGAGGGGGAGGCAGCGGAGGGGTAGCACTTGGTGCGGGTGGAGGTGGGGCAGGAGGGTGGCAGGGGAGAAGGAACATGGGAAGGAGGGGGAGGCAGTGGAGGGAGCAGCACTTGCTGCGGGCGGAGGCGGGGCAAAAGGGTAGCGGGATGGAGGAGCAAGCTTTTCTCCTGCGGGCAGAGGTGGTTGCACTCACCCCGACGACCGTGTGCTCACCCGTAGGATGCGGGGCTTGGGTAGCGTCTCAACCATCGATCTCGGAGTTGTAGAGGAGGTGGAGGGGCGATCGGAGGAGGAAGAAGAGATGGGTGGAGATGGTTCTGGGTGAGGAAAGGGATGTGAGGAGGGTGAGGGGGAAGAAAGGGAGAAGTGCAGTCATTGTAATTTTTGTAAAACAAAAGGGTGTTATATATAAAAAACTAACGGAATCCGGTAGTTTTAACAGTACAATGGATGGGAGTTAACCGCATGGTTCATGGGGTAAGAGTTAGCAAGTTTATGGGGTCGGGAGAGGAATTACGTTGTTTCAAAGGTCGAGAAGGTAATTGACAAAGTTTACAAGATTCCTGGGGTAAAAATCCCAAAAATAATATCGTGTAAGTTGCCAAGTTCAGGGCAACGACGCCAAAAATGTGAAAATCGTGTGTGTAAAAGTTGTTTCGAAGTGTCATTGCCAGCATACATGAATTCTAGCAAAATCCCTATGATTTATACAATGAGCAAGCCAGATGGCACACATATGTTCATAGGACACTCTCAGGGATCGAACTAAGGGGCTCAGAGATTTGAATTTTCGAGGTATTTTCAAACCATGTTCGACATGACTAAGACCTTCAATTTTTTGGTGTTAAGAACACGTGATTAAAAGTATGTCACTATTAAGACCGAATTTTGACACAAATTCTGCAAAGTGTATCAACAACCTCATGCATTAAAAACCTCTAGGTGGAGCTCCCCGATTAACGGTGCGAAAGATTTTGATCCAACATCCATCCCACCAGAACGTTGTGAGCGGTCACAGGAAAAAAGTGTATCAGTGAAATCACCATCAAAAATCCAAGGAACAAGTGGGAATGCACATACATCTACATGAGGTCATACCTATGATCATCCATTAGACCATTTACATACAAGAAAGTTAGGAGAAGACCATCATCCACCATTTCAAAAACACCTAAAGGGACATGTCATCCAATCACATCCTCCTATATGCAAAAGAGATCATCATTCTAAGCCATATGGTTGCTACATGATCCTTTGATCGAGTTAATATATTGAAACTCAAATATCCTTGAACCACTAACAGACCACCACATGATCTCATCCCAACCTCCCAACTTGGTCTCCTAAAAAAATGTAGCATCTCTATTAAATACCCTATAAATCGCCTACATTCCTCTAATCTGGATACCCAAACTACCAACCATTCTAGATGGGCATCTTCAGTCTTTGTATATTTCGAATTAGTATATAAAAATTGACTTTTAGTGTAAAACTTTTAGTGTTTTTGCACATGCCCCCTCGCATTTATTTTTAATTGAAAAAATGCCCCTGCCAGCTTAATTTTTGTGCATGTTTGTCTATTTTCCATAAATAACACATGTGCTCCAAAAGTCTTGAAAAAATAGGATTATATGCACGATGATATGCTTGTTCAAAGATTGGCCGAACATAGCGCATGGCTCCGCATCTTGAGCTACCAAGAGACTGTAACCCCAATCAATGTCATAACCAACAACCACCTCGTTGAGGGCCCTTGGTTCTTATCTTCTTCAAAAACATAATAGGCCTCAACCCGAATCAACACACAATTAGTGAGCAACCCACCACCACAAGTGCATGAGCATCCCTATCCAGTTGTTGCCTCTTCCTCACAAATGCATGCAGCCCATTACTATCCCTCAAAGCAATAAGAGCCTTTAGATGAGTTTTCCCCGCTTAAGATTACGACGCACTTTTCATGCCCCCCCCTCCCCATAATCGATATCTAGCCCTTTGAGAACTCGGGTAGTTTCAACCAAGCTAGAATTATCAAGAGCACACATTGCACCAATGAAGAAAGGTTCTCCACGATGGATACCATAAAGGACAACCAACCCAACTTTGATAGAAGCGCCATCAAGCCATCTACGTGGGTCATGCTAGCTGAATGATTCGATCAACAACCAAAAAAGAAAAATAACATGTAGTTGCATTTCAACCCCTAGATTTAAGGCCGGACCAAGTCCAACTAAAAATACTCCTAAAGATACCCCACTCCTCCAATGTCAGAAAGTGGTGTAGGGTCTTCCTGGCAAGGTCTCACGTGATAGGAATCTAGATGGGCACGACATCCATTCTCCACCCAGAAGTAGAACCAAAGAAAAAGAAGAAATTGATGCATGGAATAGAACACATTGCAAATCACATTGTTTACAAAAAAAAATTGGTCTCAAATGTCGTCCCCCAAAGATGGTGATGGTTCTACTCCCATCACAGTTCCTCTGTCAAGGTGTTGCATCCACAACCACATCTTTATCCAACGCGACACTAACAATAGGAACACTTCCTGAGGTTGAGCCTGTCGACGTCTCGAAACCCTGGAGCGTGAAGGAGAAGTATCTCATCGAGAGAATTGCCTCACTCCGAAGGACAAACTTCCAGCGAGCAACACCACCAAAACCTTTGGCGGCTAACCTACCCAGTAATAATCCGTTGGATAGAACCTTAGAGACCTCACCAACTCTAAGGATGCCATTAGCAATGAGTTCAGATATTGAGAAGAAATCAAACCCCGTCCCACCCCGTAAACATGCAAGGGACTTCCACACCATTCCGAAACCAATGTCACCACCTCGAAGAGACCACAAGCGTACGCAATTGACTAAGTAAAAGAGATTGCAAACCCATGAAGGAGAATGTGAAGACAGACTTGATCAACGATGTTGCCACCTGCAGGCTGCAGCCAATCGACATACGAGTATATATCACAAGTTTAGGAAGTTCACAGTCCATACAGGATATCTTAGAAATGTGGTATGCATGTTATTTAAGGAGAGAGTTTTAAAAATTAAGAGACGTTAAAATCACCAGTCAATTATCAACCGTCAATAAAAGCTACCCATACAACAACAAAGCGCTCTCACATTAAGTAGGGTCAGCTACATGGATTCTTTGCCTAGAAAAATGTGTCATAAATACTATGACATCAATTGGAACTAGGATATAAATATAAGTGATGAGATATGTTTTGCATAATAAGAAAAGGAGAAAGTAGTCGATCTCAAGCTTACGTCTGCTTCTCTAGCTTTTACTGTCTTTGGCTTGACCAAATTAGGATTGTTTATTTCCAAGGTTTTAAAAAGCGTGAGGCGTATCGAGGCGTTTTCCCAGTATTGCCTCGAGGCGTAAGCCTC
Source organism: Ottelia alismoides (assembly GCA_037367405.1). Classification (NCBI taxonomy): domain Eukaryota; kingdom Viridiplantae; phylum Streptophyta; class Magnoliopsida; order Alismatales; family Hydrocharitaceae; genus Ottelia; species Ottelia alismoides. The sequence continues at coordinate 31,497 of JAZKJV010003190.1, forward strand.
GAGGCGTATTGAGGCGTAAGCCTCATTCATGGAAGAAATTTTTTCATAAAACATCATAATTAACCATAATTACAATTTTCAAGTTCTAGAAATTTAATAGTTATGAGTAAATACATAACTCCATGACATTTTAAGGCTAATATCATGGTTTAAACATCGAAGTTGTTATATAACACTCTTTTTTGGACTCTAAATCAGTAAGGAGTCAAGTAAATATAAATATGCAAGCGCAATAATAGGTAACTCTCTGCAAAATTTAAAGTCTTGAATAAAATTTACTAAAGGGGCTAGATGTAACACAAGATGCATATTAAGAGTAGAGGCATTAGATTTAATATCTCAAGATCCAAATTTTTGTTCATGTTGATATATAAAGAATATGCATAACAAAGTAAAAATAAGCTCAATACTATAATAAACTAAAAAAATGCATTTTAGTGAATTGTGAGCTTAAGGACTTGAACATACTTGTCTATGAAAGATGAAAAGCCCACAATCAAAAAGAAAAGAAAAAAATATTGGAGAAAAAATTCAAAAAATCAGCACATAAATGAGGCTACGCCTCGAGGCTACGCCTCGAGGCAACGCCTCGAGGCTTACGCCTCGAGGCGCGCCTCATAAGCCTCGAGGCTTAAGCCTCACTGAGACTGCATGAGGCTATAGCCTCGAGGCGTTTTTCCTAGAAAAACGCCTCGAGGCGTACGCCTCAGCGCCTCGAGGCGCGTTTTTAAAAACAATGTTTATTTCAATGATGCCTTGAGTGCCCTTTTTTTCTGCAAACACAGTCCAAACATAAATGAATAAACAGTAAGGAATTGTAGAAATCGAAGAAAAAAATAACAAACTAATGATGTTTACATTGCACTAAATTTAAGTTTGTCCAGCACATGCTACCTCTTGCTCTTCATCCCCAGATTCCTCTTCTGATTCCTCTCCAGATTCAAGCTCTTCTGGATCTTTATCTTCTACCTCTTCCTAAAAACAGCATGGATGGAAGGATGAAACAAATAAGAAAAGCATGGTTATTTTTTCCAATAGAATGTAGAACTTATTCTTGATCATTAACAAATATAAGATATCACTCCATGTGTAGTCACTTCCACAATTAAAGAACATATTGAGGATTCTGACGAATCAAGAGGCACTTGTTGGGAACTGCTAGATCACACCTCATCATATACTTGTGCGGTAAAAGCAGAAGAGAATTAATCATTGAAAATGAAACTTGTACACTTACTTTGATTAAACATCTCCCGCTCATTTTAGAAGAAAGACCAACTTCAAGGATTGGTGAAATTCACTTCACATAGGAGCTGCAACCCTTATTTTGCCGCCCTAATTTCCAATGAGGTGTAAATTATACTCCTCGATTGACCTTATGTCAAATGACATTTTCCACCCATAAGGAAATCCATTGCATCATGCACGCATTTTTGAAGCCTTGTGCAGATATATTATTGTGGTGTTGTTTCTGCCTCCAACTATATGTAATTGTTCCTTTCTTTAATGTCATAAGCATTAATCTATTTGGTCACATGTGATGCATCGCTTTTCATCTAATTATATCTAAACTACTTGGTTCAATCACATGATACGAATAAGGTTGATAAGTGCTAAATGAATATATTGTCAGTTTATCATTACTGATGGCAATATTCAAGTAAGCTATTGCCACAATTTACAACTATATATTCCATTTACAAGGGTCAAACTCTCAGAAACGATCCCAACCTCAAAGATGCCCCATTCGAACCAAACAGCAAGGAGAAAAGTTAGCTGCCAAGCTTGACATTCCACTTGTCTCTCATTCTAACCAAACAGGAACAAGGATCGGCCCTCTTATCCACATGTTACCCTTCCAACTCCCTTTACCGAACTAACCCTGAAGAGCCTACATGTATGGTTTTGGCACCACCTAAAAGGGAGATGCCACACATGCAAGAATCAAACAAACAAAACTAGGTGAATGAATGAACCATATGGTGAATGAGGGCTTATGACTCAATGGATAATATCAGCCTTTCATGTTTCAACTCAAGTCCTGAAAAAAATAAATACAATAAGGTCTTTAAATGAACATGAGTGCAGTGACAAAAGAAGTTGAGGATGGCTACATGACTACAGGATATTTGTCCACAGAAATATCTACAGAGAGATTTAAAATTATATGGCCCATCAAAAGTTGTCACTTCATGTCCCTCCCATAATGCAAAAAAAAAGTCAGCGATAGCCTGATCAGATAATAGGGGCAGCCCTTAAGGCACCAAGAATTAATACTGGTCCCAGACCAATACCTGACTCAGATGCATAGATGATCAAATTATTCTATCACTCTAGCATTTAGTATTTCGCATGAATGTCATAGCCCGTTTTATCCTTGGTAAAAGCGATGGCTAAAGGAAAATATACATCCAAAAAATACAGTAAGGGATCTGAGAAAGCCTCAATTTGCAAATTCCCTCATATAATACTGAGCATACATAAATGCAATAAAAATGAAAAAATAATTGTTTACCATACACTCCCAACCCCCAGAAATTTTATGCATGTGGACATTGTAAATTCTTCTTTTCCATTGTTCTTGGACATATAAAAGTCCTGCAACTCTCAACACCGTTTCCTAAATATCTCGTTTATAAAGTTTCCAAAACCTACCAATTCTTTTCATGAACTCTACAGAAAACAGCTTCTAGTGTTGGAAGCTTGGACCCACCAATAAATGTAGTACTAGACAGTGCCTCATTCTCCATATCTTTTCATGGATGAATCCAAATAAGGGATCAAAATCACTAAACCATTTACGTGATGCATAGTGCTCGCAAACATTCCACCCTCACAAGTCTATGTGCCAACCCCTCCTCGAGTATCAAAGTGTCCAATAAAAGTTACAGATTATTAATAAAGGCTCAAAAATTTCAATATTCGGTACCGTGGAACGGAGTTTTCCTAATGTAAGGTGGTGGTATTGTGTGGTTTGAGGAAGGTGGAAACTCCGTACGGGAAACTGCTTAATGGTAGGGGATTCTGACATAGGCGATGGTGCCTCTGGGCAACAAAGGATGGACATTCTCAACTAGTGGAGGGATGACGACGCCCGTGGCAATCGACCAACCCTGCCAAGTGAGGCTAGTAATGGTGGATTGCTTCGTAGTGGGGCCACCCAAAAAGGGGGCATCGAGGATGGTGATGGAGGTCAATGTGAAGGGGGTGGGGGTGAAACCCCGTCGGAGAGGAGGGGTGTTGAAGGACATTGATGTTGAGATTGCGCTACATGGTGGTGCTTATGCCCGATGGAAGGTGTAGGAAATTTGGAGCAAAAGATGGGTTGTGGTTGAGGTGTATCAAGTCGTGGATTGGGAGGGGCTTAAACTCCACTCAAGTGCGAAATTGATTTGGGGTGGAGGCGCATTTGTGAAGCTGGAGGAGAGCGAGAGATGGTCATTGGGACTGAGACATTTATGTTGGATTCGTTCCTGGAATGTGAGAGGTTCAAGGGAGGAGCAAATATGAAGGTCAAAGGGGAGGCATACATTCTGAAATGTACCATGGACATGGTATTGTTGCAAGAGTCCCACCTCAAGGCATGTGGGGTGGAGATGGGTTGAGGGATGACTTAAGAAGATTCCTAACAAAGCGGTTACTGAGACGATCCAACATCCAGCTGTTAGGCAGGAGAGAGGACTTATTCGATAGTCCAGTCAGGGAAGATGTGTCATGTTAGCACAAATTCAATGGAAGGAAGATGGATTGTTATTAGAAGTAGGGTACGCACTATTCATGATTTCGATGGAAACCCGGTTCGATCCAAATGGGTCAACCCCAAACCCATTGATACCCAACAAATCATTCCAGATTGGCTACCCAGATTTCTTTAACCCATGACGTACAAGGCTCCAACCATATCGCCAAAGGTAACCCATGGGTCAACCTGGAAGCTCACCCCACCTCGCCCCCAACCCAGCCCTAATTTGGTTATGCCCCTTCAACCCAATAGTTCTACTTTTCACCCCATTACTCCTTCAAGGCACCCCTTCCGAGAAATGCCGAAAAGAACCATCGAGAATGTGACCTCCTTCAATGCAAAATCCCCCGCGCCCGTATCAACATAAGTTCCACCCCTATCCAATCGCCCACATCTTCACAATCGATCTGTCCAACTCCAGCGCATAGTTCCCTCAGTCCTTTATGATTCCAAATCGAAGATATCTATGACTGATCAAGTCCAAATAAACATGGACAGTAGGGGCACCATCGTTTGAACAATGGCACCAACGTGAGTGCACTAATCCCTGTGAGTTATTCCATACTTCTACCAATCCAATTACATTCTCATCACCCTTTTAGATCCCATTCGCAATACATGAAGTGTGAATTCGCAAGGAAGAACTTCCCCATGTTTGTGTTCTAGTGCCTCGTGGCTGGCAAATGCTCCTATATGGGGAATCTCTCATCGAGAGCTCAAAGTACGCATCTTTCAAGGGTTTTTTCTCCTCACATGAGCCATTTGATGATCTTGAATGATCATGATGATTTTTTTTGTTTCAGGAGATCATAGTCGGAGAGGCGTGTACACTTCTTCAGCACCAACTCAATGTCTCATACCTTGAGAACAATGGGATGCGCAGAATTGGGACGATATGGAGCATGTGTGAGATCGTGCCTTTTATAACGAGCTGAAAGCAATTACCACTAGAAATTAACTATGATGGTGTCTTTTTGTGATAATATGCACAATCGACAAGTGATTTTTTTTGGTGTTTGAATATGTTGTGTGGCGGATAGACCCAACCCGGCCGAGCGAATATGTTCGGATTTAAGATGCTGAAATATGTTCAATTAATACTTTACAGCTACTTACTGGTATTCGTGACCCATTCAAGCAACACGGGTATGCATTAGAAGCGACTACGCATTCGAACGTGTTCGATCAATTCCTGACCAGATAATGATGGGACAGGGTGGATCACAATCGGGAAGATACGGGTACGCGCCATGTGCACACCCCTAGTTATAAGTGGTAATGGCTTACGTCTCAACAACTAAAGGATGTAGAGAGGAATCATGGCATGAGTTGAGGAGGTGGGGGAGAAGGCCGAAGAGGCTCATGCTTGATAAGGGTTGACTCCAATGCAGCTTTGACTAATGAAGATAAACATGAGGGTTAGACCGATGGTGATTTTGGCTTCGACAATGGGGTTGATGAGGTGAGCATGGTTTAATACAAAGTTAATAGTTGTTGGTTCGCGTAGAGGAGCATCTTACATATCAGGGCACTTCACATTAGTTTCCATGACCCTATGCCTCACAACAACTTCGGATTGCATAGCAAAGTTCAAATACCCTCTTGATCATATCCTTATTCTTCATATTTAAACAAGGGTTCCTGAGATATTCTAACAAGATGACATTTCAACTAGACTATGTTAACTACCATTACATAATAAATAGAGTTTCATCTTTTGTTAGGAAGGGGACCAACCCCTTCTCTCTGCTTTACTCTAACAAAAAAACATCCTCCTCTTTCATTGTGAATTTTTGGAATGCACTATCATTATTCATAATGGCATTTTAACTAGTCTATGTTAAGTGCTACTTACATAATCAATAGAGTTTCGTCTTTTGTTCTTCTTAGGAAGGGGACCAAACCCGTCTTTCTGATTTATCAAACAAAAAGCATCATCCTCTTTCACCGTGCATTTTTTGTTTGCACTACCTTTGTTCATAACTTGTGAAGCTTCTATATACGACCATCATCAGACCAGACATTTCCTTTGTTGTAAGCAAAGTCTGCCAATTTAAGGAGCAGCTATGTCAGGCACATATAGATACAATTTCCATGATCCTAAAATACATGAAGTCTAAACCAAGTATAGGTTTACTCATCGGAAAAGGGACATTTCTTGATAATACAGCTTGTGTCGATGCTGATTATACAAGATGTCCTAAAGACAAAAAGTCAACATCAGAATTCGTGGTATTTATTGGAAGCCCACTAGTTTCTTGGAAAAGTAAGAAACAAATTAGTGTTGCTAGGTCAAATAATGAATCTAAATAAACAATCAATACGCAAGGTAACACTGAGATGATGCTGGTCAAGTCTATTCTGATTGAGTTAGCCATTGACACACCTTTTCCCATGCAGTTTCTATGTAACAATTGGGTTTCATTATTTATTTCCAATGATACAACTTTCCATGAGAGAACCAAACACATCGGGGTGGATTTCCACTATACCGGATATGATACAAAAGGAGTTCATCTCTACATCTACTGCCAACTCAGTGAAACAAATAGCAGGTATATTCAATAAGGATCTAGCTAAGGGGCTATTCCATAGGTATTCATCCAAGTTGAGCATGATAGGTATCTATTGCTCTAGCTTGAGAAAGGCCTCAAATTTCGATTTCGGTCTTCATTTCGGTGAGTAATTGAAATGAAATTTTGATCGAATTTCAATCAAAATTTTGGTCATTTCGATCAGTTTTTGAATTGGAGACCCTAAATTTCAGTCGACATCGGTTGTTTCAGTCGAACTTCGATAGTCGAATTTCGCTAAAATTTGATCCCATGAGCTTGAGGGGGATTGTTATAAGAAATATCAATTACGCCATTTCTTTTTTTTACTGGATGGGATGAACCCTCCAAAAAAGGCTCATCAAAGACTCTTCCCAGGATTCAAACTCTGCTCTCCCTTGTGACAGACACCCACTGCTACAACAGACCATACACTGCAGTGTAATTATGTCATTTCTTTCATATATAATTTCCTTTTTACATATTTCCTTTCTTGTGCTTTTGCCCTCTAAAGTTTCTCCACTATATAAAAAGAGTCTAAGGGTATGTTAAAGATGGTATTCGATATCAGCTTTATGACCCTGAGACCCAAAAGGTTTTCATGTCTAGAGATTTTAGATTTCTGGAGGATGACTTCCTTAAAGGTCAAGACAAAAATGAAGTAGAGGAACTCATTGAATTCCCGGACGATTCTGAGCCTCCTGAACCAGAAACTGAAGAAATAAATAAAGATGAAACACCCATACCTCTTCGAAGGAGTTTGAGGGTGGTTGCACCACCTGAAAGGTATGGATTCCATGTGTCAGGTGATACTGACAATGATCCAGCTTCATTTGATGAAGCACTCGCGGATCATGATGGATGCTAGCAATGAAGTCAAAGATTGACTCCATGCATAAGAATGGTGTATGGACCCTAGAGAATCCACCTGAAGGGGTAAAACCTATAGGGTGTAAATGGATCTTCAAGAGAAAGAGGGGACCTGATGGGAAAGTAGAGACTTTCAAAGCATGCTCGTAGCAAAAGGCTACACACATAAAGAAGGCATCGACTACGATGAGACATTCTCCCATGTGGCTATGCTTAAATCCATCAGGACACTGCTAGCTATAGTTGCATCTCTTGACTAAGACATCTGGCAGATGGACGTCAAGACGGCTTTCCTCAATAGATACCTCGAGGAGGATATCTATATGGAGCAGCTCCAGGGCTTCATAACCTCGGGAAGGTAAAATATGCAAGCTGAAGAAATCTATCTATGGGCTCAAACAAGCTTCTCGTAGTCGGAACATCAGATTTGACGAAACCATAAAGAGTTATGATTTTGTGCAGAATCCTGATGAACCTTGTGTGTCAAGAAGCTTAGTGGGAGCGCCATTGTGTTCATCGTACTTTACGTAGATGACATCCTTATCATTGGGAATGATATAGGGATGATGACCGGTGTTAAGATTTGACTATCCCATACCTTCGAGATGAAAGATCTTGGAGAAGCCTCTTACATCTTAGGTCAGAAGTTGTTCAGAAATCGAGAAAAAAGGATGTTGGGATTATCACGACATGGGTATATTAAGAAGATTCTTGAATGTTTCCGTATGGATAATTCTAAGAAATGTTTCCTCCCCTTAAGTCATGGTATACACCTGTCTAAAGGGATGGCTCCTCAAACCGTTGAGGAAAAGAAAGCCATGGCTGGATGCCCCTATGCATCATATATAGGAAGCGTAATGTATGACATGATGTGTACTAGGCCAGATATCTGGCATGTGGTGGGAGTGGTAAGTCGTTACCAGTCCTGCTATGGAGAACAACACTGGAATGAAGTGAAGAACATTTTCAAGTATCTAAGACGGACGCAAGATTACATCTTGGTCTATGGAGATGGTGATCTCCAAGTCTTGGGATATACAGATTCAGACTTCCAGTCGGATATTGATGATCGAAAGTCGATATCAGGGTTTGTGTTTCCTGTTGAACGGTGGTGTTGTGAGCTGGAGAAACAAGAAGCAAGACACTACAGCAGATTCAACAACAGAAGTTGAATACATTGCCGCATCGGATGCTGCAAAGGAGGTGGTGTGGTTGCGCAAGTTCATCCTGGAACTTGGCATAGTTTCCTCTGATACTCCCACCCCGTTACTCAGCGATAACTTGGGAGCCATTGCCCAGCGAAGGAACCTAGATGGCATCAAAAGAGCAAGCACGTGGAAATGAAATACCACATCATTCGGGAGATTCAAAAGCGTGGTGACATCATCATCACCAAGGTGGCCTCTGTCGACAACGTTGTTGATCCCCTTACTAAACCTCTGACACAGATGGTTTTCGACCAGCATGTAATGAATATGATTTTCGTCCGAAAGCTGGACTCATTGCGGGCACGGCTGTGTGCATTCAAGCGGGCAAGGTTGCAAAAGTCGGTAATCGGGACTCGGTCGGCTGGGTCACTGACTAAGGATTAATCGACAGTTGGACGACTAATCGGATTTAGTCGGACTTTAATCAGCTTTGAATTTTATAATTATTTTAAACATATAACTCACTTTTAAACATATATTTACATAGATTTTGTACATTTTTATCTCCAAATCAAATTCCTGGAGGAGTAAAATCCACCTAAGAAGACGCACCTTCGCGTCCTTCTTTTCCATTAAGTATCGAATGGCTGTATGATCAGTGTAGATTGTCAACCTAGAACCCAAAATATATGATCTGAACTTCTCGAGGGCCCATACTACAACGAGCATTTCTTTTTCAGTTACTGTATAATTCTTCTGTGTAGTATCTAATACTTTTCTCGCGTAGTGGATCGCAACGGGATCCCCTCTCGATGTTGTCCTAACACAACTCCTATAGTCAAATCTGAAGCGTCAGTCATGATCTCAAAGGGGAGAGACCAGTCAGGAGCTTGTAGGATAGGCGAGGTTCAAATCTTCCTCTTCAAGAGCTCAAAGGCCTCCAGACACCTGTGATCTACAACGAACTATGTGTCTTTCCCTAAGAGCTCAGTCAGTGGGCGGGCGATCTTAGAAAAATCATGAAATAAATCTCCTATAGAATCCAACATGCCCTAAGAATGACCGCACTGACTTAACATTGGTAGGTGGATCGAGTTTCTTGATCACCTCCACCTTGGCAGGGTCAACCTCCATTCCCCTTTTGGAGATGACACGCCCCAACACGATACCCTCCGTCACCATAAAGTGACTCTTCTCCCAGGAGAGTACCAGATTCACCTCTCTACACCTCGTGAGGACTCGATCCTAAGTGCGTTGACAAGTATCTAAGACGGACGCAAGATTACATCTTGGTCTATGGAGATGGTGATCTCCAAGTCTTGGGATATACAGATTCAGACTTCCAGTCGGATATTGATGATCGAAAGTCGATATCAGGGTTTGTGTTTCCTGTTGAACGGTGGTGTTGTGAGCTGGAGAAACAAGAAGCAAGACACTACAGCAGATTCAACAACAGAAGTTGAATACATTGCCGCATCGGATGCTGCAAAAGAGGTGGTGTGGTTGCGCAAGTTCATCCTGGAACTTGGCATAGTTTCCTCTGATACTCCCACCCCGTTACTCTGCGATAACTTGGGAGTCATTGCCCAGCGAAGGAACCTAGATGGCATCAAAAGAGCAAGCACGTGGAAAGGAAATACCACATCATTCGGGAGATTCAAAAGAGTGGTGACATCATCATCACCAAGGTGGCCTCTGTCGACAACGTTGTTGATCCCCTTACTAAACCTCTGACACAGATGGTTTTCGACCAGCATGTAATGAATATGATTTTTGTCCGGAAGCTGGACTCATTGCGGGCACGGTTGTGCGCATTCAAGCGGGCAAGGTTGCAAAAGTCGGTAATCGGGACTCTATCGGCTGGGTCACTGACTAAGGATTAATCGGCAGTTGGACGACTAATCGGATTTAGTCGGACTTTAATCAGCTTTGAATTTTATAATTATTTTAAACATATAACTCACTTTTAAACATATATTTACATAGATTTTGTACATTTTTATACAATCATAATAAAATAAAAAAGTAATTGAATTTAAATATAGCACTAAGCATATTATAATAAGTTTGTTTATAAAAAAAGCAAAACATATAAGAATATGATATCTCCAAGCAAAAAAGTGGTCGACTAGTGTACCTAGTCGGAATTAGTCGGTACTCGGTCGACCACCCCACTAACTAGACTAGTCAGACCTACTAGTCGGGTCAGTCGAGCGACTTTTACAACCCTGCAAGCGGGACTCGAGGGAGGATCGTCGCGCGGTCAGGATTGTGGCGGAGGGCATGGTCAATATGCTCGACGCCTTGGAGGACGAGTGTCCCCTAGCGGAGGATGAAGTGAGGCAGTGGGCGGAGGCGTAAAAGAAGATTTTTGATGAAGACAGGAAGAGGGTAACCGAATGGAAGCAAAGATCCAGACACAGATGGCTCAGAGAGGGAGACGCGAACACGGCCTTCTTCCATAAGGTTGTCAGTGGGAGGCGAAGGGAGAACGTCATTAAGTCGATGTTCATTGACGGGGTAAGAGTGGAGGGAAACAGAGAGATGGGAAGAGCGATTGTAGACCACTTTCACGAGTTCTCGACGAAGGGGGCTGGCAGGCGGTGGAGGTGGACTGGCTTGGGAGCAGTGTGCTTGTCGGACGCTCATGCTTCTAGCCTGACTCAGGCAGTTACGTTAGAGGAGCTTAAGACGGCGGTGTGGAATCTCAACGGCGATGGCGCGCCAGGCCCAAATGGTTTCCCAATCTCTTTTTACAGGGATTTCTGGGACTTGGTTGGCAGTAAGGTGCTCGAGGTGGTAGTGGAGTGCTATCATTGCAATGCAGGTTTTGAGCGGGTAAACAAGGTGCTGGCGGTGCTCCTTCGGAAGAGGGGCGGAGCGGAGAGGATCGAAGACTTTCGGCCTATCACCATTTCCAATGCGCTATATTTGATTGTTGCTAAAGTCTTCGCGACTAGATTGAGTAGAGTCCTGGAGCACATTATTTCCCCTTCTCAGACAGACTTCGTGCCGGGAAGGCAAATTACAGACAGCTTGGTCATGGCGTCTGAGATTGTCGCGGATTGGAAGAGGACCGGCATGCATGCCCTCTTATGGAAGGTGGACTTCTCGAAGGCTTTTGACACCTTGGACTGGCACTTTCTCTGGGCGGCATTGCATAGAAGAGGCTTTCTCGAGGTCTGGATTTCTTGGATGAAACGGTGCATGACTACGGCTTCTGTGACGATCCTCATGAATGGGCGCCCGGAGGGGGGGGGGGTTCCAGCTACGGAGGGGGTGAGGCAGGGTTGCCCTCTCGCTCCCTTGCTCTTTATCATCGTGGCGGACGTTCTTGCTTGTATGATTGACAGAGTGCAACAGATTGGGCTTACGTGCGGTTACTCGAGGGATGAGCTGAGGATCCCGCTTCTTCAATATGCTGACGACACCATATTCTTCATTGAAAGGGGCCTCGAGGAGGCTTAAGGCATGGCTGCAGCGCTGGAGCTTTTCAGTGAGATGTCCGGATTGATGCCAAATACCAGCAAGTCCAAGGTGGTCCCTTTTTCTATGAGTGAGGAGGTGGCGGGTCTTTGTGGTTCGGCGTTGGCTATTGAGTGTGTCGGGTTTCCCATTCACTATCTGGGCTTGCCGCTGGGCACGGGGAGGTCGAAGTTGGCGGATTGGTTGTCATTGGTCGAGAAGGTGGAGAAGCGGCTCGCGGGTTGGAAGGCGACAGTCCTCTCTAAGGGGGGTGCTCTTGAGGGCGGTGCTCTCTGCCATGCTGGTTTACTACTCTTCCGCGAGGCTTATGCCGGATGGCAATAGGAGGAGATTGGAAGGAGTGATGAGGCTATTTTTGTGGGGCAGGAACGGACAGGGTCCTAGAATTCACCTTTTTAGCTGGGACGATATCACTCTCCGGAAGTGTGAGGGCGGGCTTGGGATTTGTCGACTGGGCGAGTTGAATAAGGCCCCGTTGCTGATGTGGGTGCTCAGGATCTGGGGAAGCGAGAAGGATCTATGCTCCAGTCTTCTTCGGCGGATCTACGCGGTCACTGGGGCGGCGCCTGTGGGCGTTGCGGCGGCCGGTACGCTGGGGCTGAGGCCCTCACCTTTTTGGAGGGATGTCCAGTCGGTCACTCTCAACTTTCAAACTTTGTTCAGACCAATGATGGGGTATGGGCTTAGCTTCGCCTTTTGGAGGGACGACTGGACGGACGGGAGGGCGTTGTCTTTGTGCTCCCCTCGTCTATTTGCTTTGGCGGCGGATCAGGATGTGCGGATGGCTTCTTGCTGGTTGGATGGGAACTGGATGCCGGCTTTCTGTTCCAATTTCTCTGACCAACGCCTGGAGGAGTTCTTGCGGCTGCTTGACGCTCTTAGGGAGATGAAGGGGCCCTCCGTGGAGCGGGACCATTGGGTTTGGCGCGGGAGTTCTTTCTCCGTGAGAAGGGCTTACTCGGCGATCTGTAGGCCCCCTCCCTCTCTTTCGACGGAGCTGGATAGAGACTCCAATTTCTTTTGGGGGTTGGGTCTTCCAGCGAGGGTTTCCTTCTTTTGGTTATTCAGGAGGAAGAGGCTGATGACGCTGGACCGTTGTGCTAGACTACTTGGCGTGATCTCCGATAGATGCATGTTGTGTAATAATGGGATCGAGACATTGGAGCATCTCTTTTTCTCCTGTCTGGCTGTGATACATGTTTGGGATGATCCAGACTTGGGTTGGGTGAGCAGGACGAGCGTTGGGGCTTTCTGTGGTGGCTTGGTTGCGGTCAGGCATCGGTCGAGGAGGGAGCTGCTTCGGCCGCTCGCATTGATTTGGTCCATTTGGCTGGTTAAGAATGCGCTGATGTTCTCTAGCCATAGATTTTACAAGGAAAATGTTTGTACCCCATGTATCGAGTTTGTTAAGCTCGTGGCTCGCCTAGAGCGTCTCTTTGTAACTATTTTTATTTCTCCTTTTTAATATATTTCTGGGGTGAACACCTACGAGTGTCTCCCCCTTTATTGACTTCAAAAAAAAGGATTGTACCTGAATGGTTCTCAGGGCTAGTGGGAGATTGTTAGCCATGTGAGCCCAGGACGAACCACTCTTACAATAAATGTTATTGTAATGTTTGATTTATCAATAAAAGTTATTGATTTTCTTTTGACTCCCTTTCTGAGATTAAATGAATAAATGCATTATAAGGTCCCTCTGTACAATTATGGTTATATACCATGGTCATCTTAATAATCATACAGCTGTTGACTCACTAATAGAATCATAGAGGCTGGTGTTTGGTTGAAAATCTAAGGAGTTAGATTGAGGACTCATCGAGCACTATCAAATGATTGTTAAGAGATAATCTCCAACCTGAGTAGGAGATGGCAATCCTTTCTCATATACGCTGATATCTGATCGACCTCTTGATGCAGGTCCTCTGCATAGGAATAGAGATTCGGAGGTGTCAGATTAGTTAGGTCAAAGAGTTGACTTAGCGAGATCGAGATAACCAAAGTCCTATGTCGAAACTGTCACGATATAGGCACACATCCTCTGACCAGAGACAGATGTGTTGCTATATGTTTGAGTATGTACATTTGGCAGACCAATAGGTTGATGACCTAACCAAGGTCTATACACCGCCGAGCTGGTGTGCATGTGACGGTTCGCAAAATACGTGTTATAATTAGGGCACGTTGTAGTACGTGTACTTAGCGAATCAGTCAGAACCGAGAGAAGATCTCCGTGAAGAGTGTCTCGGCTTTAATTTATATCCCGGGCAAGTCCGGGTTCGAACCCAGGGAGGCAAAGGAACAACTTTGAGGTTGATTCAAAAAATTTAGGATTAGATTTCCAGTTCGGATTTTTTTATATATTTTTTATGCAAAAACACATGCAAATGCAAATGCGGCTGAATTAATACACTAAGAACGCATACAACTTTAGCCAAATTAATTTGAATAGAAAATAAGTCCAATTTAGCCAAATTATATTTTTCCTAGAATCCTAATCCAGTGATGAATGCAAGACATTTTTTTTGGAATTTTTTATGGTTTAAAATGCAATAATTAAAAATGCACACTTTTATGGTTATTTTCGTAATTTTTCACACAAACAGTAAGCAAAAATTATGAAAATAATTACTGAAATAAAAACATTGAGACTACATTATTTTTTTAGAATTTTTTGACAAACTATGAACTTTTTATGGATTTTTAAGTAGAAACAAAGTGACAGTGAGTAATTAATTCCTAATAAATCCACAATTGCAAATTAATCAGAGAGCAAATTATCTCAAAAGATATTTATACACTGAATCCAGGAGACTTGAAATTTCGCAAAAAGGATGTACGAGGATTTAATTAAAAATCAAATACAAATATCACTCTACAAATTATTTAAGGCAAAGGACAACTCTATTTTGGATGAAATTTGGGTAGTAACTAAATCAAATATCAAGGCATCATGTCAAATTTTTGTGAATTTTTTAGAGCAACCGTGAGTGACATATGAATTTAATAGCATAGAATGGGTAAAAAAATGCAGAATTTCAGTTAAACAATTCTAATCAATTACCCAAATATCAGAAAAATATAAACAAATATTCACAATGTAGACAATAAGTTGCTCAACACAATGACTTTTTCATTGAATAAAAAGATGCACTACAGGTGTCCAAATTAATAGCCAAACATAGGGGTGTCTTTGCAAATTCAGAAAACAAAATTACAAGAAAACTAAGCATAGGGACAGATTTGTAATTACATAAACTAAACAGGACAAGTTTGCAATTTTTGCAAAATAAAAAAAAGGAAAATAAAATAGACCTTCTCCAAGTGCGCGGATGGGCGGTAGGGACTTGGGGTCGGGCGGCGCCGCCCGTGCGCGGCGCGCGATGGCGAGGAAGGGGACGGCAACAGGCGCAGCCCGCAGCGCTCACGCGACGGCGGCGGCGTGCGGAGCTGGAGAGGGACGGCGGGCGAGGGCGTGGTGGTTGGTGCTGCGAGAGTGGCCGCACTGTGCGGTCGCGCGTGACGGGCTGGAACGTAGAGGTCGGCGGCAGGGGGGCACCGCAGGCGACCGTGCGCGACCGAGGGGAGGCGGCTGTAGCCGGCAGCCGTGGTGTGGGCCGGTTGTGGCGGCAATGGTGGTATTGGGCGGCGGCGGTGGGGGCTCCCACCGCTGCTGCTGTTTTGTTTTTTTTATTTTTTTAGTTTTTTTTGTTGTTATAATAATTTTTTTTGTTTTAGATTTTTTATTTTTTTTAATTTTGTTTAAACAGGAAATGCAAATGTTATGGAAAAGAAAGAAAATGATGTGGTGAAGGTGGTAATGGAGGTATGATGAGGATGATAAAATGTGGGTATATGGATGGTAATGTGATGTGCCTAAAAAATTGAGAAAATAACACGATGACAAAATGAAGGGAAAATTACCTACGAAGGAGACGGTCGCTTATGATGTGCTCACGAGAGCAATGGTCTTCGCTCAAATCGCCGGCGAGCGATGAGCTCGAGCAGCACGCGGAGGCGGCTGCGATGTTGGCCAAAAAGCCAACGGATCTCACAGGAGAGAGGACCGTCGTTGCTCGACCGCGGTTGTGTCGCTGTCACCGATTCAACTCTGGGAACTAGGCTCTCCTCACATAAAGATGAATCAAAACAAAAATGAGGAGAATGAGATGTATATAAAGAGGAAAAATGAGAGATTATTAAAGTGGAGTTGAATGGGAGGTCGTATTATTAATGGAGTTGAATGGGAAGTTGGAAAAAATGGTGGAATAATGGAGTTGAATTGGTGGTTATTGTAGAGAATAGAAATTAAATAATAAATAAATAAATAAAGTAGGCTGCTTTAAAAGAGAAAATAAAATAAAGAGAAGAAAAGGAGTGAGAATTTACACAAGAAGACTTATAACATGTACATTTTTTTTGCTTTTCTAATATGTATTTTTTCGTCTTTTTAATAAGAGATAAAATAAAAAATATAATAAAATAATATGATTAAAATACAACACAACAATGATTTTTTTTTATTTTTATGTAATTGAGAAAGATAAACTAAAAAAATGAAGAAAGAAATATACACATAATATACAATGTACATCTAGGTCCCAAAATCCAACTTTTTCAAACGAGCTCCGATTTTAATGAAACCACTTCCGTTGGATAGATAATTAATAACTTGAACTTTAAAAGTGAGTTTGATGAATTCAGAGTTCATACGGAGCGGGAATTTGGCTTGGAAGTTGGACTTTACAGCTTTTTTTGTCTTTGGGATCTAGGAGCATTTATTAGAGGTGAAATTTTGTTTTGTATTTTTGTATTTTTATATACATTCTTATAAACAAGTTAGAGAAAGAATTAGCCAAAAAGGAGTTGAAATAAAATTATTAAAAATACATGAAGTTTTGGGCTATTTACATGTATTAAACTCCTATATTTTTGCGGCTTTTTATGGGTAATTTATTTTATACAATCTAATATACAAGAATTAGTGTGTTTTATTTACAAGAGTCATTTTGTTAATTTATGGATTTTATATACATTTATTTGGGAATTTGCTCAGGGATTTTGCTAAGATCAAGATATTAAGATGATGAATCGTGGATTCATCACCCCCCTATACTTAAACTTTGTTAATCCTCGAGCAAAAAAAGAATGAATAAGTTGGGTTAACCCCTGACTGTGCATGTGAATACAAGACTTGATCCGTTCAAGAACTCTTGGTTTTAGAGATCCTAAAATTCTAAGCTGAACCAAGCTCTACTCAAAAGGTATCCAATTTCCCTAATCATCATACTCTCTTTGTATACATATATAGTAGGGATATGACTTAAGTGTTGACCGCAGTTACAAGAGTAGAGTCTCAACGTCACCCAAGGTTCCAGTCCAAGAGACTCTCCTAAGATCCCAATTCTCAACACTAGGGAATAAATCATTTCTTGCATCCAATCCACCGTCTCTTTAGTTGTCAGACTTAAAAGTGTAGATGGAAGGCCAGTTGATGGAGGGCATAGGATTGTGTCATTTCTTCTCTCCCTCTCATTGGAACAAGGACTCTCTTAAGTGCCTTATTACTCAACGCATTTTTTTGGTGTTGATCAGTGTGTTCGTCAAGAGAAGTTGGAGTCGTCTGCACTTGTTTTCATGTGAGTACACCGAGTGCCTTTTTTGAGTACCTATCGTACCTTCTACACCCAGACTTGTAGCATTTACGATGCAGAGCCCTTTTTTGGTGCAAGCCTGACTCCTAGTCCTAATAGCAGTGGTCCAAGTGGACACTTTGAAATGGTTGGGAGCGCTCGCCTTTGGTGGAAGCTCTTTGATATTTGACTTTGTGGAATGAGAGCTTTTCTTTGACATTTCATTGCTTTGTAGTATTTTTGGCTAGCTCCACTGCTTTTACCAAAAGTTGGCGTACACTGATCAACATTTTTTATTTTATCACACCCTGGCACATAGGTAAATATCAAGAGATAGTACAAGAACCATGTTCTCATGATGGTTAAATGTGTTGACACTCAGGTTTCATGAAGCCTTCATTGATTTTATCCCATCCTCGAATATCATCAAATCAGATCCAAACTCAAATCCCTCATCCCAGTTCCTCAAGTGAAATTTCAACTCATCTCACCATAACTGCAGTCGTGTATGTGAGGTGTTGATCATATTCTTAAGGTAGAGACTAAATATGCAATATAGCACACAAATATTTCAAAATAGGGAAATGTGAATAATTAAGTCAAAGACCCTAATGACTAAGGCAGGTAAACTCAAAATCTCAAGATCTCATAAACCAAGTGTTCTTGAACATCACTAGTCTTGTGTGAAAGTGAATGTGTCAGGGACTAAACCAACTTATTAGTTTTTTTTAGTTTATTTTTTTGTTGATTTTTTTTGAAAAACAAAGGAAAAGAAGAAAGTTTTTTTTAGGAAAAGTTTGCTTTTTTTTGTTAGAAAAGGTTTTGCTTGCTTTTTTTTCAAAAGCTTTTTTTTGAAAAGTTTTTTTTTTGAAAAGATAGTTAAATAAGAAAGGACACATTTTTTTGAAAAAAGTTTTTTTAAGCAAATAAGTGTGTTTTTTTAAAGATTTTTTTTATTTTACCCACCCCGTAAATATTGTATAATATATACAAAAATATGTGAAAGTACGAGGTATGGGTAAAGTATATATGTAATATATATACACGCTCCCCTATACTTAGCATGTGCTATGTCCTCAGAGCACAAGAAGCGAGAAAAAGACATAGCTCATGCTAAGCGTAGGATGGCTAAAATAATAAAAAGTATAGAAGTCGATCCGCCCCCCTATACTTAGGCTCTGGTCAGCTTAAGTATAGAAGAAGAGCAAAAATAGGGCGGACGAGGTCAAGAGGAGAAATGGATGAGTATATACACATGACGGGCATAGGTTCCCCCTATACTTAGGCTCTGGTCAGCCTAAATATAGGACATGAGTAAGTGTGAGAACCGATGTGATCTGGAGAATATACAAAGAAGGGAGAATATGTACAAGAGTGATTGAATCTTCAAAGCTGCTGAATCTTGATGTTGCATCTTCATGAAGAGTAACATGATGTATCTGTTCTGTGCTCACTCCGCATGAAGTTGATGACCTCGACTTGGACCAACTGCTCTTTAGAATCTACAAAATGCTTCAACAGTTGTCCATTCACCACATGAGATCGTGCACCATCTGTGAGATCAGCTATCTCTACACTTCCATTCTCGTGCACTTTCTTAACAACAAAGGGACCCGTCCATTTAGATTTGAGCTTCCCATGGAACATCTTCAACCTAGCATTTAACAACCATACCTTTTTCCAGGGACAAAGTCTTTGCACCTAATGTGCTGATCATGCCATCTCTTTACTTTGTCCTTATAAATCAAATTGTTGTCATATGCCATGTTTCGGATTTCCACAAGCTCGTTCAAATTCAAATCTCGACAAAGCTTCCCTAGGTGACAACTCCAATTAATATGCTTAATTGCCCATTCGGATTTGTGAATCAGCTCGGGCAAATGGCATGGCTAGCCATAGATCATTCTAAATGGTGAAGTACCCAATGGTGTCTCGTAGGTTGTCCTATAGGCCCATAGAACTTGGTCCAAAAGCTGGGACCAGTTCTTCCTATCGGAACGAACCAACTTCTGCAAAATACTCTTCACCTCTCTGTTCGAAACCTCTGCCATGACGTTGGACTGTGGGTGGTAAGGAGTAGTAACTCTATGCTCAAATCTATAGTCCTTAGCTAAAGATCTCATATCTCGGTTCACGAAGTGGCTACCCCCATCAGATATCAAAACTTTTGGCACCTCGAACCTAGCAATAATATGGTCTCTCACAAACATACAGACAGTCTTGCTGTCATGGCCTCAAATTTCAGCGAAATTCGGTCGAATTTCTATCGAATATCGATATCCAGTCGAAATCGAAATTCGACCGAAATGACCGAAATGACCGAAATATGGGGGTCCTAGTACAAAAAAATGTTCGAAATGACCGAAATTTCGGTCGAAATTCCACCGAAATTCCATCAAAATTCTGTTTTGGTCGATACCGAAATGGTGACCGAAACCGGTATTTAGGGCCTTGCTTGCTGTCTGCGGTTCGGGTTGGGATAGCCTCCACCCACCTAGATAAATAATCAACCGCCAACAATATGTACTCATGTCCTTTATTGTTGGGAAAGGGACCCATAAAATCTATACCCCATGCATCAAAAACATCACAAATAATCATCGGTTGTATGGGCACCTCATCTTTCTGCCCAACTGTCCCTCCCATCCTTTGACAAATCGGGCACGACCGTACCAAATCAACAGCATCTCTAAACAAGGTCGGCCAATACAATCCACATTGAAGTACTTTGTGAGTGGTTCTCTTTTCCGAATGTTGTCCTCCAGCCTCGAGTGAATGACAATATGTGAGGACACTCTGGTACTCCTCCTAAGGAATACACCTTCTCCAAACCAAGGAAGGAAATATCGGTATCGATATCGTTTCGATACAATGTCGATACCGATATATCGCCGATATATCGGCGATATATCGACGCATATCGCTGAAACCCGGTATCCATTGTGCTATTTTGGCCTGTCGATACCCGATATCGTCCATATCGGCGATATATCGGTGACCTGTCGATACCGATATATCGCCGATATATCGACGATATATCGCGATATGGCGATCCCTGCTCCAAACACAATCCGGCCCTTCGAAGAAAAGGAAAAGATCGTCCCAGTGGTATCTCCTTGATTCCGACTTCAGTCGGTCAATGCTGCTCCTAGTCCAACCATGGGGAACCTGCCTGGAGACAAGATAGTTCACCGTGTTGGCATACCACGAGAGTGAGTCAATAACACAAATTGACTCGTCTGGGAAGGTCTCTCTAATCCGCTCATAATCAGGAGAATCTTTAAGTTCAATCCGAGAAAGGTGATCAGCCACAACATTCTTCACTCCAAGTTTATCTTTTATCTCCAAATCAAATTCCTGGAGGAGTAAAATCCACCTAAGAAGACGCACCTTCGCGTCCTTCTTTTCAATTAAGTATCGAATGGTTGTATGATCAGTGTAGATTGTCACCCTAGAACCCAAAATATATGATCTGAACTTCTCGAGGGCCCATACTACAACGAGCATTTCTTTTTCAGTTACTGTATAATTCTTCTGTGTAGTATCTAATACTTTTCTCGCGTAGTAGATCGCAAACGGGATCCCCTCTCGATGTTGTCCTAACACAACTCCTATAGTCAAATCTGAAGCGTCAGTCATGATCTCAAAGGGGAGAGACCAGTCAGGAGCTTGTAGGATAGGCGAGGCTCAAATCTTCCTCTTCAAGAGCTCAAAGGCCTCCAGACACCTGTGATCTACAACGAACTATGTGTCTTTCCCTAAGAGCTCAGTCAGTGGGCGGGCGATCTTAGAAAAATCCTGAATAAATCTCCTATAGAATCCAACATGCCCTAAGAATGACCGCACTGACTTAACATTGGTTGGTGGATCGAGTTTCTTGATCACCTCCACCTTGGCAGGGTCAACCTCCATTCCCCTTTTGGAGATGACATGCCCCAACACGATACCCTCCGTCACCATAAAGTGACTCTTCTCCCAGGAGAGTACCAGATTCACCTCTCTACACCTCGTGAGGACTCGATCCAAGTGCGTTGACAATGTATCAAAGGAATCACCATGGACCGAGAAGTCATCCATGAACACTTCCAGGAAATCTCCCACCATCTCGGCAAATATGGCAATCATGCACCGCTGAAATGTGCCCGGGGCATTGCAGAGCCCGAATGGCATGCGTCTGAAAGCATAAGTGCCAAATGGACATGTAAATGTGGTCTTTTCCTGGTCCTCGGGGGCTATGGCCACCAGGTTGTAGCCTGAGTACCCGTCAAGAAAACAGAAGAACTCTATCCATGCGAGTCTCTTCAAGATCCGATCAATAAAAGGCAAGGGAAAATGATCTTTCTTGTTCGCAGCATTCAGGCGCCTGTAATCGAGACAGACGTGTCACGAATTCCCGACTTCTTATTCAATAAAAGGCAAGGGAAAGCGATCTTTACCCCCTCCTCGTTGGTGACCATCTAAATTCCCGACTTCTTCAGGACAACATGAAGCGGGGCCACCCACTTGGAGTCAGAAATAGGGTATATAAACCCTGCTTTGCACCATTTTTCAATCTCTTTCTTCACTACTTCCCGTAGATTGGGGTTAAGTCTCCTTTGGAACTCACGGGAAGGTCTCACATTATCCTCAGTAAAAATGTGGTGCGAGCAGAGAGCGGGGTTGATTCCCACGAGATCCGACATTGTCCAGCCTATTGCTTTGCGGTTCCTCTCTAAGACCTCTAACAACCTAGACTCCTGTTCTAAAGTCAAGTCTGAGCTAATGATAACAGGATATCTCTCTTTGGGTCCCGCAAGAAAGGCGTACTTGAGTGTAGGAGGTAGTGATTTCAGTTCTGGCAATGTAGTATCATCAATCAAATCTGGCTGAATTGAATCTGAATCTGATTCCGTGTTGCATGAAGGTAGGCTAAGCTGAGTAGTACTCGCCACCAACTCAGAAGTAAGGGGAGTCGAATCGACAAAAATGCGGTAGTTCGGCCAAAGCCGCATCCGACTCGTCATCTATGTCACATGATCGTTCCGAAGAGGATGGAACTGACAGATCCTGATGGATTTCTATGTCATTATGGAAATAGGTAGATGCATCTCTCACAAGATCAGACAACACCTAGCAAACTGCATCATCCACTATACCCTTTCCATATGAAAGGGACTCGCTCTGTTCTGAAGGAATCTGTCCCCAAATCCCAATTGTGCTAATCATACTGCAATCTGCCTCTGAAGATGAGTACTCTGTGCTACTCTCTGAATCGGGTCGCTGACACTTGGTTTGCTTCATCTCAAGATTCACCTATCTGCCTGGAGAACGGAACTTCATCATTCCCGTACCATAATCAAGATTCAAAAGTTGCACCTGCGATCCTAAGGAAGGGTCGTCCGAGAATGATATGAGATTCTCTCCAATGATTAGGGGTCTCCATGTCCAAGACTGAGAAGTCAACCTGATAGTTCTGGCCCTCAATCATACGTTCTTCACTTCTCCCTTAGGTCTCTTCACGGTCTGCGAATTGGAGTAAAGCTCTAGATTTGCGAAGTGGTCCCAACTCCTATTTCTTATATAATGCTAAGGGAAGTAAGTTGATTGAAGAACCGTTATCTAAGAGTGTGTGTGCAAACGCAATGTCGTCAATACAACTCTCCACATAGTGAGCACCCATGTCTCTCTTTTTCTTTGGCAAAGTCTAATTCTTGAGACAATAGGTTGTAGCTACTGACAAGACATGTGTCTTTATATTTCGATTATCTTTCTTGTTACTAACCCTAATAGGTGTGCATCTCACCTTAAGGTATTTTTGAAATGCAGGATGATTAGCCACATACTCATCAAATGGCACCTTTACAGTGATATTCTTTTTACAAAATCGTGCCATATCGGGGTCATGTTTCTGAATCTTTTTGATGCGCTTTCCTACCGTGAGAGCACGGGGGAAAGGGATTGATGCTAGGGAAACAGAGGATGAAGAGTCTGAATCATGAACTGAAAGATCATTCTTTGCATTAAAGGAAACAGAGTTCTTCATACATGAATCTTTTTGATGCAACATGAGATCAAAATCAAAACTATCTACTAAAGGTTGTGGAATAAAAACTGGAGTGGTATCAGCCACAACCGGAGATGCAAGGTCCTCCGTAGAATCAGAAGTGTATCCATGTTGCCGATGTTGTATACGCGCTCTCCTCCTCCTCTCAGCTCCCTGAATAGAAATCCTCGAATTGTGCTGATGGGGCTCCGAAATAAGATGCCTCTCATCCTCGTCCTCTAAAGACTCCTCAGGTAAAGCTCTAGAGATGCCCTCCTCGTGTCCCTCGCCCGATCAGGTACGGTCACGGTCCTTCCGCTCCTGAGTGACATGTGGTTAGCCTCGTCACACGAAAGAATATCATGTTCAGATCTAGGAGATGCTTAATAGTATACCTGACCAAAGTGTTGCTGAGAACTAGATCGGTTCAGGTTATTGGGGTTAGCCTGAACTTGGGTTGGGATAGAGGTGGAGGGTGCAGTATGCTCGTCTCGCCATCTGGACAAGCGATTGACATCCACCCGTAAGTCATGAATCTCGTTCTTGTAGGAACGGAGCTCGTCGAGTATCTGTTGCTGAATATCCACGGGACCAGACGAAGAAGGAAGTGGATAAGACCGGGAAGACTGGCCCTACTGGCCAGGGTATTGCCTCTGCTGCTGCTGCTGGGATTGCGAGCCCTGTTGGCCCGCCTGGTAATGGCTTTGTCGGCCATACTGCTGGTACTGATGCCGATGCTGCTGGGGTGGCTGGAATCCAGGGTTCTGTTGTGAAGGAGATGGTGCGGAGGTGAATGCGGTGTTGTAAAAGGTCGGGGGACGCTGATAGGTCTGTCGGTCTCCCGTACTTCCCTGCCTGGCAGGGTCCTGAGTATACCATACTCCATTCACCTCCCAAACCGGTGGAGGCTCCTCCTGAACTATCTCTACTAATGGAGGTGGCTGCTGGAAAGAGTGGGCATAGAACTGGTCCTGCTCCTACGGCTAAGGTTGCCCTGACACCAACTGCTCCTGAACATGGTGAACTCGGTAAACGGGAGCAGCGGGTGCAGTCACGGCAGGTATCTTTATCTTAGATATCCTCTCACTCAACTCCTCTATTTGTTTTGGAATCTTAGATACGCTCCGGTCCAATTCATCAATTCTCCTGTCAATCCTCTCAACTACAGTAAGCTTGTCCACAAGAAGTCCCATGCTAGGGAACACATCCTGAGAGAGATCGACTACAGCTGATTTTCCCCCTCCAAATGAGAGTGAACTGGGGGACGGTGTATAGGCCTTGCTGACCATCTGTGAGCGGCTAGTTTCAGCCATCTGCTCAAATACCTTCCAGACGGTATCCGCTCCTCGTGATTTATAGCTGCCTCCACAGGCAGCGCTCACTAAACCCTGCATCTCAGGGTTGAGACCAGTAAAGAATGACTGGACCAAGATGTTATCATCTAAATTGTGACAGGGACACTTCTGCAGGATGTCCTTGAATCTTTCCCAAGCATCACAAAAGGCTTCATGGGGTAACTGAGAAAAACTCGTAATGCGCGTCCTCATCATATTCGTTCTACTCAATGGGTAGAACTTCTTCAGAAATAGGTCCTTGAACTGGGCATAAGTGGTGACGGTAATCCCAAGATTCTTCACCCTGTAGTCGGTTTTTCCACCCAAGGCAAATGGAAGGACTTTGAGCCTAATATAATCATGGCTAACATTATGATGTTTGAGGTTAGTGCAAATGAGCTCAAAGTCCCTTAGGAATGCATATGGCTCCTCAGAAGCATTCACATCAAAGTGTGACAGCAGGTTCAGAAAATGCGGCTTCAACTCAAAATCAACATTGGGTTCTGTCAGACTCAAGTAGTTCCGAATTTGATGTTGTCCGGGGTTATACGCCGCATCCATTGGTGGTTCGACCCTAACATTTAGCTGTCCTAACTGAGCTCTGAGAAGTGCGTGTTGCTGCTCAGATGCAGCTAATCTGGCTAGTATCATTCTCATCGGGTCTTCACGGTTCTCTTCTTCCTCTTCTTTCTTCTTTGGAGGCATTTTACATGAATCTTCTTTTATGTCCTAAATCAGCAAGTTGTTCTTGATTAGAAGAGGATTTATTAATCAAGATATTCTCACTGAGGCGAAGGTCTTCCTCGGTAAGGTGGGATAAGAGAAAAGGAATGGTTTTACAGTAACCATCCCGAGAGTGGGTGATCCTGGGCTCAAGAGGGTCATGAGTCCAGGTTAATCCAAGTTACGCATGGACCTGTGAAGACATACTTCTTGGAGGGTTCAACGAGAGATTCGCAAAGTCCGAATAAATATCCCCCAATCAGTTATCTTCGATGTCAAAAGAACCAATTAGAATACGATTTCAATGAAGCGCTAGTTCTACGGTGCACGTAAATATGCGGAGTAACTCACACAACACAAACACAATTCAAAGCCTCAATTTCACCAACTCAACACGTGATGGCCGTAAGAGTTCGGCCAAATTATCTGGTCAATTTTAGTTGGTGAGAATACAATCTTGGAAAGATTAACGAGCTGTTAGGTACCCGTATTTTCCTACAGACTGGCCCGGTTCTTACGACTAGTTGAACCTACTTTCAGCCAGTATAGGAGTAAGTACGGACCGTATAAATACGGCTACCCGTACCTTGAGGACTAAGGCGACCTCTAAACCTCCCACTCTGCTAAGGAAGTCCGAACCGTTTACCGGCTACCCGTATTCCTCACTGAAGAGTAGCTAATCGCCTAAAAATAAAGAACCAGTAGTAAGTAAGAAATCCAGGTTTGGCTCTATCATAGGGTTGTCTCTCTCTCACTTGCAAGTAAAACAAACAATGAGGGCTTTATGCACCCGAGAACAAGGGTTCTTTTTATTCCAATTAATTTTGATCGACCTGCTCAATTCAGTCCTAATTTTAGAGTTAGGTTATCACTTGAAAATTAATCTGAACACGCAAACATGTCTACTGTTCAGTCCCAATTTCCTTTTTGAACTTAAGTTGTAAAACAAGAGGGGAATCGGAAATCAGAATGCAAACGAGAAAGTATGATGCATGCTCAGAAGAAGGTATACTTACAGTGAATCCCAGCACTCTCCATTCATTATACAAAACTGAATTTGTAAAGTTTACTCTAAATGCATGCAGATCGAGAAAACCGCACCTAAATAGTATACTATTAGCGGGGAAGAATTGATTGAATTTGAGCTAAGTAATACGTGTCTATGTGCGTCTCATTATGAATCTTATAAGATAAGTGAATCTTCTAAGATGTGTGTGGCCTAATTACGATGGGCACAAACAAATTTGATTCTAAACTACCGTGTGCCTAATCCTTAAATTCGACACTCAAGTCGAGCCACACCCTCACCGGAGAGTGAAACAGGTCTCGACACACTATAAATAATGTCCAAGTCTCTTTACACGCGGGAGCTCTCAAACAAGAACCGCTATAAAGAAGAAAACTACCTAAATAATTACAGCACGATAATTACAAAAATTTACAAAAATTTCTCTCAAAAATAAATTAGAAATTCCTTGATCTTCAACAGTCAGCGCGTGTCGCATCCGTCAACCTCCGATGCACTCCAAGTCCACCGTGCCCTCGCAAGGAAAATAAGATTTATATTAGAGAGATAAAAACAAAATATATACAAAAATATGAAGAAAATAATTGA
The DNA here is from genome assembly GCA_037367405.1 of Ottelia alismoides. Classification (NCBI taxonomy): domain Eukaryota; kingdom Viridiplantae; phylum Streptophyta; class Magnoliopsida; order Alismatales; family Hydrocharitaceae; genus Ottelia; species Ottelia alismoides. The sequence continues at coordinate 58,619 of JAZKJV010003190.1, forward strand.
GAGAAAAATGAATTAATTACAAGTGGCTCGGGGGTCAGACTACCCGAGTAATGAAAATATAAATCCAAATTTTTAAATTAATCCCTAAGCCGTTTGCGTCCCCGGCAACGGCGCCATCTGACGGTTTGTTAAATACGTGTTACAATTAGGGCCCCCCTCCCGTCAATCCCATGCACCACCGACCCTGCCGATCCCCTGCACTAACGGAGCTCATCCCCTTCGCCCCCTCCCCCCGCGCCAATCCCCTGCACCACCAACCCCATCTCCTTCGTGTCCCCCCCATCCCCTGCAGCAATCGAGCCCCCCCGTCGACCGAGCTCATCTCCTTCGCAATCCGCAGCGTCGTCCCCTTCGCAACCCGCCGCAACACCATCCCCCGAGCAGAGCGCGCACAGCACCATCCCCGCCCCACCCCCGCCCACACCTCCCAACCACCCCGCACAACACCATCCCCCCCACCCCCCCGCACAACACCATCCCTGCAGCCCCACCCACCTCCGCACGGAGGCCCCCCACCCCAACGCGCGAGTCGTCCCCGAGCAGAACCCCACCTGCACCCCCACAGCGAGCTGTCCCTCGACCAGCGCCCCCACCGACTCCGCCTGTGCGACCCGCATCGAGCTTCTCCCACCTGCGTCGTCCCCCGACCAGCGACCCCCACCGACACCGCACCGACACCGCGCACGCGACCCGCACCGAGCGCCCCCACCGACTCCGCGCGCGCAACCCGCACCCCCGCAGCGAGCCGTCCCTCGACCAGCGTCGTCCCCCGACCTGCACCGAGCTTCTCCCACCTGATCGAGCCCGCCCTCCAGCCCCTCGCTGCCCAGGAATGCCTCCGCCCCGCTTCTCCCCGAAAACCCGACTGCCCCGAAGGCATAGCACGCGGTCGTGTTGGAGACCAGCGGATGAGGAGGGGCGACGAAGTAGGAGGTGACGGGGGAGGCGGTCGGTGGGGGTGAAGGGAAGAGGTGGTCCGAAGGAGCGGGAGGTGGATGAAGGAGGAGGGGCATGGAGGAGGAAACAAGAATTTATTTTTTGGTTTTTTTTGTTAAATTATCAACCTTTGGATTGAAGATTAGTTAGATTAACTCAACAGCTTGGTTGAGTCAACGGAGTAGACTAACGGCGGGTTATGGGTGTGAGACGGAGTATTATTCGGGGTTCCTCATGTAATTCACGATTACACAAGGTTATGAATGTTATTAAAAAATTACTCAGGGATATGGGTGTAATTATCCCTAATTTATATCTCGGGCAAGTCCGGGGTCAAACACAGAGAAGCAAAGGAACAACGTTGAGGTTGATTCAAAAATTTAGGATTAGATTTCTGGTTCGGATTTTTTTATATATTTTTTATGCAAAAACACATGCAAATGCAAATGCGGCTGAATTAATACACTAAGAACGCATACAACTTTAGCCAAATTAATTTGAACAGAAAATAGGTCCAATTTAGCCAAATTATATTTTTTCTAGAATCATAATCCAGTGATGAATGCAAGACACTTTTTTGGAATTTTATGGTTTAAAATGCAATAATTACAAATGCACACTTTTTAGGTTATTTTCGTAATTTTTCATACAAACAGTAAGCAAAAAATATGAAAAATTTACTGGAATAAAAACATGATGAAATGAGACTACAATATTTTTTTAGAATTTTTTGACAAACTATGAATTTTTTATGGATTTTTTAGTAGAAACAGAGTGACAGTGAGTAATTAATTCCTAATGAATCCAAAATTGCAAATTAATTAGAGTGCGAATTATCTCAAAAAGATATTTATACACTGAATACAGGAGACTTGAAATTTCGTAAAAAGGATGTATGTGGATTCAATTAAATATCAAATACAAAAATCACTCTAAAAATTATTTAAGGTACAAGACAACTCTATTTTGGATGAAATTTGGACAATAACTAAATCAAATATCAAGGCATCATGTCTAATTTTTGTGAAATTTTTTGAGCAACCGTGAGTGAGATATGAATTTAATAGCACGGAATGGGTAAAAATATGCAGAATTTCCGTTAAACAATTTTAATCAATTACCCAAATATCAAAAAAATATAAATAAATATTCACAATATAGACAATAAGTTGCTTAACACAATGACATTTTTCATTGAATAAAAAGATGCACTACAGGTGTCCAAATTAATAGCCAAACATAGGGGTGTCTTTGTAAATTAAGAAAACAAAATTACAAGAAAACTAAGCACAGGGACATATTTGTAATTACATAAACTAAACAAGACAAGATTACAATTTTTACAAAATAAAAAAAAGGAAAATAAAATAGACCTTCTCCAAGTGTGCAGGTGGGTGGTGGGGACTTAGGGTCGGGCGGCGGCGCCCGTGCGCGGCACGCGACGATGAGGAGGGGGACGGCTGCAGGCGCGGCCCGTGGCGCTCGCGCGACGGCGGCGGCGCGCGGAGCTGGAGAGGGGCGGCGGGCGAGGGCGCGGTGGCAAGTGCTGCGGGAGTAGCCGCACGGCGCGGCCGCGCGTGACGGGCTGGAAGGCGAAGGTCGGTGGCTGAAGGCGCCGCAGGCGACCGTGCGCGGCCGTGGGGAGGCGGTTGTAGCCGGCTGCCGCAGTATGGGCCGGTTGTGGCGGCGACGGTGGTATTGGGCGGCGGCGGTGGGGGCTCCCACCGCCGCTGTTGTTTTGTTTTTTTGTTTTTTTTTTGTTTTTTTCTTTGATGTTGTAATATTTTTTTGTTTTAGATTTTTTATTTTTTTAATTTTGTTTAAACAGGAAATGCAAATGTTATGGAAAAGAAAAAAAATGATGTGGTGAAGGTGGTAATGAAGGTATGATGAGGATGACAAAATGTAGGTATATGGATGGTAATGTAATGTGCTTAAAAAATTGAGAAAATAACACGATGATAAAATGAAGGGAAAATTAGCTACGATGGAGATGGTCGCTTATGATGTGCTCACGAGAGCACGGTCTTCGCTCGAATCGCCGGCGAGCGATGAGCTCGAGCAGCACGCGGAGGCGGCTGCGATGTTGGCCAAAAAGCCAACGGATCTCACTGGAGAGAGGGTTGTCGTCGCTCGACCGCGGTTGCGTCGCTGTCACCGATTCAACTTTGGGAACTAGGCTCTCCTCACATAAAGATGGATCAAAAATAAAAATGAGGAGAATGAGATGTATATAAAGAGGAAAAAATGAGAGGTTATTAAAGTGGTGGAGTTGAATGCGAAGTTATATTATTAATGGAGATGAATGGAAAGTTGGAAAAAATGGTGGAATAATGGAGTTGAATTGGTGGTTATTGTAGAGAATGGAAATTAAATAATAAATAAATAAATAAAGTAGGCTGCTTTAAAAGAGAAAATAAAATAAAAAGAAGAAAAAGAGTGGGGAATTTACACAAGAAGACTTATAACATGTACATTTTTTTTGCTTTTCTAATATGTATTTTTTGTCTTTTTAATAAGAGATAAAAGAAAAAATACAATGAAATACTATAATTAAAATACAACACAACAATGTTTTTTTTTCGGGCGGTGGGTGTCGGCTCCACCGGTGATGTTTCCAGAGTCTATGCGGTACTTTGGGCTATATGGCTTGGTAGAAATGATGTCGTATTCAAGGGACAGCGCTTTTACTATGAGAATGTGGTGGCGCAGTGTAACGCTTTGTACAACTTCTGGGTATCCGGATGATGATATATCTTTTTCTATATCAATGAAATTTGTGGTGTGGTGACTCCCATCTTGGGAGTGCACCCCCTTGTTCTTATTCAAAAAAAACAATGATTTTTTTTGGATTTTTATGTAATTGAGAAAGATAAAATAAAAAATGAAGAAAGAAATATACACATAATATACATTGTACATCTAGGTCCCAAAACCCAACTTTTGCAAACGAGCTCTGATTTTAATGAAACCACTTCCGTTGAATAGATAATTTTCTAACTTGAACTTTAAAAGTGAGTTTGATGAATTCGGTGTTCATACGGAGCGGGAATTTGGCTTGGAAGTTGGACTTTACAGCTTTTTTGTCTTTGGGATCTAGGAGCATTTATTTGAGGTGAAATTTTGTTTTGTATTTTTGTATTTTTATATACATTTTTATAAACAAGTTAGAGAAAGAATTAGCCAAAAAGGAGTTGAAATAAAATTATTAAAAATACATGAAGTTTTGGGCTATTTACATGTATAAAACTCCTATATTTTTGCGGCTTTTTATGGGTAATTTATTTTGTACAATCTAATATACAATAATTAGTGTGTTTTATTTACAAGAGTCATTTTATTAATATATGGATTTTATATACATTTATTTGGGAATTTGCTCAGGGATTTTGCTAAGATCAAGATAATCAGATGATGAATCGTGGATTCATCAGCATGTAAGGGCATATGAGTAATATGATCTCTCAAAGGGATCATACAGGTTCACTTCTGAACCGGAAGACATGAGCTCACTCATGAGGTATTGAGACCGATCAAATTCCATGCATGGTCGTCGTGCTTTAGAAGCATGACAAGAATTTGAATGTATGATATATGCTTTTGGAAAGCATATGAACGATACCAAATCCCAATGACCAAGAATGAGAAACTTGATGATGAAGCCCTAAAGATGACAGTGTAAAATTGATCTATATCTTCGGCTCATCATAGGTCTTCTAGTATGCAAGATGTACATGTATTAGGAATACCTGAAGGTGATGTGATCATAAACGAATGTATAACCATGACGCTTTCATTCCGAGGGAGTGATGAAGCAGGTCTGGATTTTAGTGACTCCTCTCAGTAGAGAAGTAATCTGATCTTGGTCCGCGTGTTGGACGTTGATCTGAATGAGATTCAAATGCAATGAGAAGATTAGATGTGCGGTCTTGATTAAATCAAGCATCTATGAGAGGTCCATGAGATCTAGATTTGAGATGTGATCTCAATATCCAAGTCACTATATGTAGAACAATACAATAGCCATGTCCTTTTCTTCAAGTATATGCGGAGAAAGCGCATTATTCTTGAAAGAGTTCAAGAATAATTCCAAAGTTGAATTATATCTAAGCATCAAGAAATGGATTATTAAATGTGATTTAATTATCATAAATAATGTGAATTTGATTCACATTATCTGAATGCATGAGAATGACTATCCAATGTAATTAAATGAGATTTAATTACTGTGGATATGGATAATGTGGATAGCACTATCCAATTATCCATGTATATTATAAATGTGATTTATAATATATTAGAGAGAGAAAGACTTTTGTGATTTATATTTGTTGATTAATTATTAATGTGAATTGGATTCATATTGAATGATTAATTGAAAATATAATTACATTTAGTTTTGGGTTGTGAATGAGATTAACATTATTTCAATGGCTTGATTGAAACTTTTTCACAAGATAATTGCGAATTATTTTTTGTGAAAAATATTTACAAGTGTTGTTGTAAATTAAAGAGATATCATGAGATAATGAGATCTCATGATAATTAGAGATTGACCCAATCCACTCAAGAGGAGTGGACGGCCACTACTCTCCATGTGAAGAAGAGTAGTCGTCCCAATTTTTTAGGGAAAGGGGTTACTCTCCTCATTATCTCTTCTCTAGTCAAAAGTGATTTGAATTCAAACTAATTTTCTTGATTTATCAATGTAAATTAATTTAAATTAAATCATTTGATGTTGTGTTTTTACAACAACATCTTAACCGTTGAAAGAAACACAAATCAATCTCATCCATTGATTGTGTTGTCCATGGATTGGGATCCATGGACTACCAAAACCCTATATAAGAAGAGGCATCCTTTGTTCTTCGTGTTACACAATCGCGACTCTCTCTCTCTCATTATCTCTTCTCTAGTCAAAAGTGATTTGAATTCAAACTAATTTTCTTGATTTATCAATGTAAATTAATTTAAATTAAATCATTTGATGTTGTGTTTTTACAACAACATCTTAGCCGTTGAAAGAAACACAAATCAATCTCATCCATTGATTGTGTTGTCCATAGATTGGGATCCATGGACTACCAAAACCCTATATAAGAAGAGGCACCCTTTGTTCTTCGTGTTACACAATCGCGACTCTCTCTCATTCCGCACGCCAACCCTCCACCTTCTCTCCTTGAGTGGTCGTCCCCTCTCATATAGAGAAGGACACTTTCGTTGTCGCCTTGTCGTTGTGATCCTGCTTCTACGACTATTGGATCTCCGTCTTCTTTGGTGCATCTCGCTCGTGATAAAGGCGTTCGATTTCGTGAGATGAGATCAGGAGATCCATTGCTTGGATCAACGACTTGGATTGCGAGAAGCACGCAACTCATCCCCGCGCTCGCAAGCGTCTCCTCCAACGGATCGGACTTGAGACAGGAGGACTCTTCGCTTAGAGGCTCGATCGCAACCACGCTCCAAGAGATATTCCTATATCTTTTATTTGGTTAGATGAAACGATCCAAGAAATGTTCTTGGATCATGTGGCTCCATCATAGAAATTTTTTAAATTCCGTTGCAACAAGCAACTAGTGCGACTAGTCGCTCTCGATCGTATACGATACGATCATACGATCCACATGCTTCCGTTATGCGCTTGAGGATCATTCCATATCCTTCAGCTCAAATCTAGGGATTCGTTGTTACGGAGGTTCTACACAACTAACGGAGGATCCGGAGCTTTTCTTTGAAGAGGCTACCCTTCTTTGCTTAGTGTTGTGTGAAACACGATACACCCTTGTTGCAAGAGAGAAACTTGGTGTAATCCTAAGGTTCTTGATTGTTGCTGAGCACTTTGGCCTTGAGGAAAATTTATGAGCAGCACAGTCAATGCAGATAAGAAGTTCAATGAAATGACGAACCAAGTCATCTTGGAGAAGAAGATAGGCAATACTCAAAAGGTGTTTGTTGAAATACTAGTGAAGAGCATTTATGATGACAATAGAGGAATTTTGGCTAAAAATGAGGCTAACTTTCCAATGATTCCACCTTATCGTTTGGAAGAAAAGAATAATTGAAAACCTCCTTTGTCTATGCCATTCAGAACAAGAGGTCGGCAGGGTCACATGGGCGGAAAGGGAAGGGGAGGAGGGAGGAAAGGGGGCAGAAGGAGTGGTTCGAATCAAAGGTGACGAGAATATGGAGATCGTGAGGGTTGTTGAAGTGGTAGAGCTCCTAGAGGAACTGGAGACAGTGGTTGCAGGGGAAGTGGGAAAGGATAAGAAGAGGAGGCGCGGCTCGACATAGACGGCAACATGGGAGACGAGGAACTACTAAGCGTGAATGGAGTGGTGGACTGACTAACGACCGACTAGGCCTAGTCGAGTCAGCTACCCCCTCAACTCGACAAAGGTTCGAAATCTCGATTTCGATTTCGTTTCGGTCACCTCCAATACCGAAATTTCGCCGATATTTCGGGAAATTTCGACGATTTCGGTGGAAATTTCGGAAATGGCTCTAAAAGTCATTTTTCGACCATTTTTTGCAAATTAAGATCTTTCAAGTTATTTACAACAATAAATAGCTCACAAATACACAGTTTTATCAGACATATTGCTCATATATGCCCCTTATATCGCACATATCGGTCATATCGATCATTTCGTTGTTAAGGCTGATTATTGATGGATACATATTGGAAATGGATATCATTAAATACAAGTTCTTAAAACAACATAGCTAACAAATGCATACTTATATCACACATAGCTCTCATCCAATTGCCTTATATCGCATATATCGGTCATATCGACCATTTCGTTGTTAAGGCTGATTATTGATTGATACAGATTGGAAATGAATATCATTAAATTCAAGTTCTTAAAACAATAATAGCTAACAAATGCACACTTATATCACACATATCTCTCATCCATATGCCTCATATCGCACATATCGGGGCATATCGTTGAGCTGATTGATAGATATTGGAATCGAAATTAAAATAATTAAGTTAAAAATACTTATCTTCTTTTTGTTCAGAAAAATATATGAGTATTTTTTATTCTAAAATGTAGATAATGCTTAATAAGACAATGTTTAGTTCATAGAAATAATGGTCGTAGGCGCAGTTCTAGAGAATTACATAATTAATTATAGACTTACAGCAAAGATGATATATTTTACAAAGATAAATGACAAAAGGAATGAAGCAAAGAAGCTATAGCGGATCTCTAGAATCTAGAGTTGTTTCATCTCCATTGCAAAGGGAGGTGAAGCTCCCTACGTTGAAGAAACATTGTATACATCCCCCCTGTTGCACCATACCCTACTAGAACAGGGGTCTCGCTGCCCGGTCAGCGAGCCTGGGAGGGGGGGTTAGGGGGGCCCAGGTTGGCCCCCCTTGCAAGGGTGCAGCGGCAGCGCCCCTGACCCGAAACAAAATATATAAATCATGATGTGTTTGATATAGAGAATTGGTAAATACTAAATAGTTAGTAAAATGATTAAAATTAAGATCACATGGTTAATATCGTTGATTTACATAGATATCGGCGAAATTTCGCCCATATCGGTCGAAATCCGAGAAATTTTGAACTGAAAACATGAATTTCGACCGATATGGGTCGAAATGTCGAAATATCACCGATATTTCGACCCATTTCGGTCGAAATCCGGGAAATCGATATATATAGGTGTTTCGAAAGACCCTCCCTGTCGAAACCGAAATTTCGGCAAAATTTCGCCAAAATTTCGCGAAATTTAAATCCCTGGATTCGACTAGCTGAACCGACTAGTCGACCTAGTCGATCGACTTTTTCGATAGTGACTTTAAATATAACATTAAGCATAATAGAATAAGTTTACTTTTAAAAAAGTAAAGAAATAAAAAAAAACTCTATGTAAAAGTCGATCGAGTACCCGGTCGACTAGGCAGACTAGTTGGCCCGATTAGTCAGGTTGACCAACTAATGGCCGACTAAGCCTAGTCGAGTCGGCTGTCGCCCCAACTCGACTAGTCAGACCGACTAGTCGGTCTAGTTGGCGGACTTTTACAACAGTGATGGTGACTCTTGTTGTCCGGTCTTGCGAGATCTGGAATTGCGAACATCCATGTCTTTCGAAGAATTGTTGGAATTGATTTATAGGAAATATTCGTTGGATACGAGCAAACACAACATCAAGATATTGCATCACATTGGAATTGGTATAGTGATAACATCTATTAAAGATGATGATGTTCAGGGTATTTTTCTTTACGCCAAGACAATTGCAAAGTCGGCCCCATAGAGATAGTAGCAGATGCATCTCTGATTGAATGTGCACCCGGTGACCATGCCTTGGGAGCACTTGGTTTGCGCCCTATGGTTAATTTGTCTAACATCACCCCACCTACTTTGGCACCTAATGATGAGAGTAGCTATATCAGTAAGGCTGTGTTGAGGGAAGTGAATCGTGTTTTGAATGATTGTCCGTCACAGATCACCAAGGCCTTAAATGTCGGTTTCGGTCACCATTTCGGTATCGACCAAAACAGAATTTCGATGGAATTTCGGTGGAATTTCGACTGAAATTTCGGTCATTTCGGTCATTTTTTGTATTAGGACCCCCATATTTCGGTCATTTCGGTCATTTCGGTCGAATTTCGATTTCGACTGGATATCGATATTTGACAGAAATTCGACTGAATTTCGCTGAAATTTGAGGCCATGCAGATCACTGATCATGAGTTAGAGAATGAATCTGAGGAAAAGACGATGTTCTGCACGTCCATCTTACAGATGGTGTTCCTATTGCCTCGTCCATACCATTCTACAATATGGTAGGCAGTGATGGGCTTGCCAATGTTGAAGAGAATTTTCGAAATGAAAGTGGTACTGACAACATTTTTCATGAACCGCGTAAGGATCACACTTTCAAAATAAAAGACGACCTTATCTTTTATGTAAGAAGTACTACATATTTTCCCATTACAACTTCACAATTAAAGAATCTACCACATTGGTTTGGTCCATCTTGTGCCTGATGGACTCTAAGGGTCGCAAGTGGTTTTTACGTGGTCATTACTGTAAATTTGACGAGATGTGGGTAATCTCTAAGCTTGACGATCCACACTCATGCATCAATCAATCACTCAATCAGGACCATCCCTAACTTGACTGCAACTTCATGGCCTAGGAGGTACTAAACTTTGGGAGGGACAACTTAATTCTTCCAGTATCCACTCTTAGGACTCACATATTGTCCCACTTGCCTTTGGCATTGTGGACGAAGAATCTGCGTCAAGTTGGAAGTGATTTCTTTCTCTACTACGGATCAAGGTTATTGGGATGCATCTAGTTCCAATTTGTATTATATCGAGTCACCATCCTGGTATAAAGTTTGCCATGAATGATGTTGATGTTGACCTGCTTCTACCATTTGCACAATGGCATAATTGTTCCCGACATGTGGCGAGCAACTTCAATACTGTATTCAAGATCGAGTCCATAAAAACCCTAGTGACCGCTGCTGCCTTTCATACATCTTCTAAGAAGTTTGCATAATTCATGAGGAAATTACACGAATGGAATACCAATGCTACTGGATCGTCTGAAACACATGATTTTTCGAAAGAGCAGTGGACTTTGGCCTATGATGGTGGTTTTCAATGTTGTAAAAATCCCCCGACTGGCCCGACTAGTAGGTCCGACTAATCTAGTTGGTGGGGTGGTCGACCGAGTATTAACTAATTCGGACTAGGCCGACTAGTTGATCAAATTTTGCTTAGAGATACCTTATTCTTTTACTTTTATAAAGCAAACTTACTCTAATATGCTTAATGTTTTAGTTAAATTCAATTACTTCTTTTCTTTCACTATAATAACATAAAAAATGTAAAAAAATTTTGTAAATATCTAAAAATATACGTATAAAAATGTATTATATATTTAAAATAATTAAAAATTCAAAACCGACTAAAGCCCGACTAAATCCGATTAGTCACCCGAATGCCGACTAATCCTTAGTCAGTAACCCAACCGATCGAGTACCGACTACCGATTTTTGCAACCTTGGTGGTTTTAGGTTCGACCAGTCGACCACCAATTTTAGTGAGAGTTACAATGCTGTGCTGAAGGATGCACATTGTTTGCCCATTGCGGCACTGATTGAAAAAACATTCTACAATTGTATTTTATATTTCAATACCCGTGCAGATGAGGCTGCCGCTGCCATTGCTAGTGGACAAAAATACACCACATGGGCTGTTGGAAGAATACAAACTTGGAGTTCATATGGAAATGGGCACAAGGTCACCCTTATACAACGTGCACTTGATTTACTCTTTGAGGTTCTTACATGTTCTAGGCAAGGAACATGAGGGCGGGAAGAAGCTAGAGTGGCTCAATCTGCGTATGCTACAGTTACACCGTCACCCGTGCCCATCTTCGACGAGGAAGAAGGCGCATGAAGTTTATAGTTACATGGAATTGATTGTAGAGATGACACAAGAACCTATCAAAGGAGGAGGAAGTTGAATAGATTTTTGGAAGAGATGAATAATTTTTTGTACTGTAACTAAAGAGATGACTGTAAAAACATAACATAACGTAACTCTCCAACACTCCCCCTCAAGTTGGAGCATAGATGTTAGTTAGATTCAGCTTGGAACATCTCTGAAAGAGTCCTCTGGCAAGAGCCTTGGTGAGCACGTCTGTTGTCTGCTCACTGGAATCGGCATGGGATGTAGAAATAAGGATCTTTTGGATCATATCTTGAGTGTAGTGACAATCTGCCTCGATATGCTTGGTTCACTCAATGAAGGCTAGATTGTTGGCAATGAATAGTGCAGCTTTGTTGTCACATTGGATGTGCATAGGAAGATGCACCTCAACGACTAGGTCAGTCAGAACTGACCTAACCCACATCATTTCTGTGCTGCCTTGTGCCATAGCTCTGTATTCGGATTCTGCACTTGATCGAGCGACAAAGGTCTGCTTCTTGCTCTTCCATGATACTAATGAATTTCCTACAAATACTACAAACCCAGAAGTCAACTTTTTGTCCTTTGAGCTTCCTGCGTAGTCCGCATCTGCACAAGTTGTAACGGCTAGGGATGTGCCTCTGCTAAACAAAAAATCAATGCCAAGAGAGGCCTTTAGATACCTCAAAATCATATGGACCACATGGGTCTGTCTTGGCTGCTCCATGAATTGACTTACTTTGCTTACGAGAAATGATATGTTTGACTTGGTGATGGTCGCATATAGCAGCTTCCCAACTAACTCCCTGTATCTCCTTTTGTCGACCTCATCATTGTCGTCATCATAAAACTTCATGCTTGGTTCTAGGAGTAGTGTCTTGGCTTGCTATCTGCCATACCTATCTCTGATAGGAGATCTGCAACATACTTCCTCTAGGTCATCGCAAGACCGCGCTAGTTCCTGGCGAATTCTGGTCCAAGAAAGTAGCGTAGACTGCCAAGATTCTTGGTCAAAAACTGCTGACCCAGGAACGCCTTAGCTGCTTGGATCCTCTGTACATTATCCCCTGTAACAATGATATCATCTACATATACCAGTATAGCCACAATGCCCTTCTGGGATCTCTGAATAAACAAGGAGTGATCTACAGTGGATATCATAGACCCCTTCTGTTCTATCACGTCTGAGAGCTTCTGGAACCATGCTCTCGGACTCTGCTTGAGGCCATAGATCGCCTTATGAAGTCTGCACACCTTCTGAGACTCCCCCTCAGCAGTGAACCTAGGTAGCTGCTGCATGTAGACTTCCTCCCGAAGATCACCGTAGAGGAAAGCATTTGTCACATCCAGCTGGTACAAGGGCCAGTCTCGAGTGACATCGACAGAGAGAAGATCCCGAAGTGTGGAATGCCGAGCTACTGGAGAAAAAGTGTCCTGATACTCCACCTCATAAGTCTGGGTGAATCCATGAGCCATGAGTCGTGCCTTGTAGTGATCAATGTTGCCATCTTCTCGATGTTTCACGGTGAACACCCACTTGCATCCTACAACAGACACGTTTGCAGAAGTTGTAACTATACTCCATGTGCCATGAGACTGTAAAGCAACCATCTCTACTTTCATAGCAAGGTGTTATTCGCTCACTTTGAGCGGGTCCTGATATGTGCATGGGATTTCAACAACAGATAATCCCACAATATTGTTTTTGAAATCTGGTGAAAGCCTTTCCAGAGATACCTGTACTGCCATGGGGTATCGTGCACAAGAACACTTACCTTTTCGCAAGGCAATTGACTACCCTAAATCACTCTCTGCTGGTGGTTCGGGTTCATCATGTAAATCTGCTCGTCCATCTTGTACATCATGCACACCACTAGGGAAGGCGTTGGAACATGGAGTGCAGACTGATGCAGGTGGCAGAGGAAGAATAATGGCATCCTCAGGCTCAGAAGGACTCATCCTATCACAAGTAAGAGAGTAACACATGACGGACTCAAAGAAGGTGACATAAGCACTAACATAATATTGTCCCCGTACAAGTTCAAAACATCGATAACCCTTCCGTATACGGGAGTAACCAGCAAACATACATTTGATAGCTCGAGGAGCGAGCTTGTCATGACCACTAGGCCGTAGAATATGCACAAATGCCACACTACCAAATACTCGTGGTGTAAGAGAAAAAAGATCCTTTTCAGGAAACGCAAGAGCAAACTATTCCTTTTCACCCAAAATAGTAGAGGGCATCCGATTTATAAGATAACTTGATGTCATCACAACGTCACCCCAAAAAGAATGTGGAGCCTGACTCTGTATATAAGAAGAGTCCTGGTGATGTCTAGAAAATGTCAGTGTTTACGTTCAACCACACTGTTCTGTTGAGATGTAAAGGGACAAGAAGTCTGATGAATAATGCCCTGTGAGCTGAAGAAATGAGATAAGCGAGTAGTACATAACTCAAATGCATTATCAGGACAATTATATTTTATTGATGCAGAAAGATGTTCTTTATTTCAACCACAAAATTCGGAGTAATTATACTAGCCTTAGATTCATGTTTCAAAAGTAAGATCCAGGACAGTCTAGAAAAATCATCAACACAAACAAGATAGTAATTGTGTCCCTGTTGATTGGGTACACGACTCGGACCCCACATATCTAAATGGAATAAATCAAACAACCCATGACTAGTACGACCTTGACGACTTAAAAAATTTGGACATGTGATGCTTTCCAAGTTCACACGATTCACACAGTTACACTGAAAACTGAATTTGATTGAAACATCGGGAATAAGACGACATATCTTCTGCAACAGGAGGTATCCAAATCTAAGATGCCATGTGTAAGGGGAAATGGTTCCTCCTGTCAGAGAAATAACACCATCATACGAAGACTGAGACAACCTGTATAGCCCTCCATGTTCACGGCCACATCCAATCACCCTGTCTGTGAGTATATCCTGAAACACAAGGGAACTAGGGTCAAATATAGCACGACAATTTAAATCTTTCATAATCTAGCTAATAGACAGTAAGTTCATGGAGAAAGCAGGTGCATGAAAAATATTTTGCAGGTGTATGGCAGGGGTCAAATGAACCTCTCCCTGTCCAGTGTTTGGGGACTGAGTCCCATCAACAATCACTATCGATCTACCTGATTGTACTGGTGATATGTACCAAACTACATTCTATCTCCACAGAGATGTTGTGATGCTTCAGAGTCCATAATCAACTCTAAAGGATCTGGTCGAGAACGACCAATAAAAGCATGTGTAATACCTGAGCTGCTGGTAGAGGCAGAGGCAACAATGTCTGATGGACCAGTGCTGGTAGATCTAGTAGCTAGAGGCATGATTTCTCTCGCGAGCAACAAAATCATTGTAGCGATGATCAGAAAGATCCGGAGCAGCCTGACTCTGTTCAGTTGCACAGGCTGATGGCAGGAATCCATGCTTGGAGTAGCACGTATCCTTCGAGTGACATGAACAGTGGCAGAATGAACATGTCTGATGAGGGCGAGAACTACCTCTGCAGTGCATGCCCCTTCCTCTGAAAGGAGTAGATCCACCTCTACCACGAAATGCAGCCATAATAGATGATGTATGAGACGATGTGGCAGAGGAGATACTCAATCGACTCAGTCTGCGGTAAGCTTCCTCCATAGGAGGTATGGTAGCATCGATGAGGAGCTGCGGGCGAGTTGAGTCATATTCTGGGTTGAGAGCAGCCAGAAAAACACCAGTCATGACATAATCCCTATAGGCCTTATGTTGCTCTGGAGTGGCTATTAGCGGTATGTAGCTGTGAAGTTGCTCGAACATACCCCTCAGAGAACTATACATGACGTGAAGAGGACGATCACCCCGTTTGATAGTGAAAATATCTTGCTGAAGTTGCAGTATCTTTGACTCATTCTTAGCTTGAGAGTATATCGCAACAAGAATGTCCCACGTTGCCTTTGTTGTGGGTTGACTCAGAATGTCGTTGGCTATTCTATTGAAACTGTACTAGATAGACACACCTTGGCATAAGCATCATCAACCTCCCATGAGGCGTTGGTCCCAGTCTTGTACACCTGCTCATCCTGCGTCAGAATATGCTTCTTGCCATGGACTGCATCAGATTCATGGACTGCATCCCCCATAGCTCGTAGTTGGTACCATCCATCTTGACAATAGGAGCGAGGCCCTTGAAAGCACCCGTAGATGGCATATCGCTTCTACTTTTTGACATCATGAATAATAACCGGAACCTTAGACCAACAGTACTGCTTCTACACAACCATGAACCGATTTGGTTGTAATTTTAGACTCATACTATAACCACATGTCAATGAAACATGGCCTGATTTTGGTAAAAATAGAGTAAATCAGATCCTAAAACTTGAATTCAGACCGAAAATTTATGATTCCAGGGTTCAAGAGATGCTGATGGACCCGTTGGTGGCACCAAGGGCCGCTACACGGTACAAGATCGCTCTACGCAGCACATGAGGCCCCGCCGGCGGCGTTGGGGCCGCTGGAGCGGTACCTGTGCTGCTGTACGCCACCGAAAGGAGGCCGTTGGGCGGCTGTTTTACCATTGGGAGGCAACACAACTACTTGCCGGTGGTGCGTAACACCTCGGGGGCCCGCTGGGCGATGACTGTCCTGCCAGGCTACGGTGCTATGGATCGCTGGAGGGGCACGTAGGGATGTGGCGATGGCGGCACACGGAAGGAGAATAGGTTGGAAGGCAGGGTTAGGGTTTTTGGTTCAAGGCTTCGGTCTAGGACTGCCTCTCTGATACCATGTGGAGAGAAAAATTCTTTGTATATTTCTTAGAGCCCAAGGGTTCTCTTATATGTAAGAAAGAAACCCTAATGGGTAACTACATGAAGCGGACATAAGAAATAAATAACTGTAAAAATATAACATAACATAAAAACTCTCCAACAATGAACTTTTTTCTAATCCAATGGAGGCTTTTCTGGATATATTTTCCTATTATGCATGACATGAACGACTTTAGATATAAGTAGTATGGATTTGAATGACCGTGAATTTTAGGTAGTAGAGATAAAATGTCCCAGAAGCTCATTTTGTTTATTTTTTGGAGCAGCAGAGCATATCGCATAGATTCCCTACGCTTTGTAGCACAAGAAAGTGCACAAAATCTATGCACTATGGGGAAGCGCACAGAAAGCATGCGATGCACTATAGCACATATATTATATGCGACATGTCTGCAGCATTGACGAAAAAAATTTGTTGGCTTAGTCTAGGAATAAAGTTTTCCAATTACATTACATAGGAATTTGCCTCGAGTTCTTGGATCTCTTTGCAAAGGAGATAATGGTAGTGGTGAACGAGTTTATGGAGGGAAACTATGGCTTTGATAGAATCAATCGATTCTTTCTTTCTTGCTTCCCAAGAAAGATGTTACTACTAAAGTGGAGTACCGACCCATTGCCATATTGAGTGCAATCTACTTGATTATAGCGAAGGCTTTGGCAAACCGTATGGGGGGGGGGGGGCTTGCTGAGTTAGTATGTGTTGCCGGTTCAGAGTACTTTCCTCCCAGGCATACAACTAATGTATAGTGTGGTTCTTGCATCTGAGATAGTGGCAGATTTGACGTAGGTGTAAAATCAAGGGAGCGATGTGGAATGTGTATTTCTCCAAGGTATCCGACTGTGTAGATTGGCTTTTCATTTGGGCATCTCTACATAAGCGTGATTTTTGGATAGGTGGATAGCGGGGATGAAGAGGTGTATCACGACCGCATCATGCACTGTGTTGATCAATGGCCAGTCAAAGGGGGATTTCTTTTAATTGCATCGGGGTGTCCAACATTGATGTCCGCTCGCGCCCCTCCTTTTCATTCTCGCAACCGATGCATTTTTTATTATGGTCGAATGTGCAGTCACGGGCGAACTTTGTAGAGGATACTCAAAGGAGGAGATCTCAGACCCCATTCTACAATATGCGGATGATGCGATCATTTTTCGGAGGGGGGTCCTCCAAGTTGCAGAGGTATGTCAACGATCCTTGATCTATTCGAGACAATTTTCAGGGATGCGTGTCAACAAAGAAGTGAGATGCGCCTTTTGGCTTGAATGAAGAAAGATTGTAAGATGCACGAATTGGTTGCGCTCCTCGCGGGGCCAATTGATGTTGCGCTACCTAAGTATTCTTTTGGTGGCAAGAAAGATGAATACGGTGGACTAGCTTTCGATGATTTAGAAGATGGAGCGGAGACTAGCAAGGTGGAAGTCGATTTGTTTATCTAGAGGTGGTAGACTTGTGTTGTTAAGGTCGTTGTTGTCCACAATACCTATTTTTCTCCTATTGTCAAGGCTGCCCCCTATCGCGATGAGGAAACTTGAGGGCATCATGAGGAGGTTTTTGTTGGTCCTCCTTCAGTCGGACAAATGGATTTTGTTTAGTTGACTGGAAGATTGTTACTTGTTGTAAGGATGATATGGGCCTTGGGGTACCCAACGTGGAAGAGATGAACAAGGACATGCTCTGTAAGTGGATAGTGTGTATCTGGGGCGAGTGCGGCAACCTGGTTTGCACTATTATACGCAAGATCTATGGGTCTGGTAGCTCCTTCCCCAAACCTAGGGAGCTCGGGTTGACGCTCTCATACTTTTGGTGGGGCATCTGTGGAATGACGTTGGAGATCCGTCCCTTCTCTGTAGTTGGGGACAACAATGTTTTCAAGTTCTGGATTGATGATTGGTTTGCGGGTGGAGCTTTGGGAGTGCGGTTCCATTAGTTGATGGCTTTAGCTTTTAACGTGGAGGCCTCAGTAGCCGAGGTTTAGGATGGTCACTCATTCTTTCCCCAATCTAAAATATGAGGTCTCAGATCAACGATTGGGGGAGCTGTTGGTGTTGCATGATGAGCTTGAGAACGTGGTCGGGCCCACTAACGGCCGTGACCGCTGGTGCTTGCAGGATGGTGTATTTTCGGTAGGGAAGACTTATAGAGCTTTCAGAGACCTATGATCTATGACCCTGGAGGATGCGAGACGGACTACAGGAGAATATGGAAATGGAAGGTTCTGGCTCAGATAAAGGTATTCTCGTGGATTTGTAGAAGTAGCATGCTACTGATTGGGGATCGTCATGCACGGTTCATTCCGAGTGCCGATCCAACTTGCTTGCATTGCCAAGAGGAAGTGGAGGATACATACCACCTTTTCTTCAAGTGTAGAAGCTCTATCGATTCCTGGACCTTGTTTGGGAGCCATGTAGTGCGTATCAATGGTATGTTGGATTTCTGGGAATCCATTGGGGAGGGGTGGAGAGGCACAAAGAAGTAAGGGGTTGGATGCTTAGTGCTGCTCTAGGCAATTGTATTGCCAGAAATGGCATGGTGGTTCGTCAAGACAAAGTTTATGGTGAAAATGTGGTTACACATGCCAAGGCATTTGTAGAAAGTTGGAACTTGTAATTTCTTGCTCTCATATTGCCTATCTTTAGGCCTGTACTTGTTATTGAGGTGATAAATGGTGAAGTTTTTAGCACAAACCTCTACGGTGGAGGCCCTTCTTTCTTTCAAATGAACATACAATGACGAAAGTTTCATAAATAATACATGAACATTATATAAACCTACTTAACTATGCAAAAGAGAAGAAAATGTTTAGAAATTATTACATGATGAATGTAAATGATGAAAAGAAAAGCGCAGTGAAAACAGAAACTACGTTATTTTTTTTCAACGACTACCCCTTTAAGACCTATATAGGTAGCTGAATCATTGTCCAAGATTCAACTTTTGTGGATTGGTCTTCAACTAAATGAAGGCCTTACATTTGAAGGGGTCTTTTGAACTGAATGCTGATTGGATATAAACTTCCACCTCAAGATTAGAGAAGATGGAGAAGATGGAATCAGGTTTGACATATATCTCGTCCATTCATTCATCCTTATTTTGTTCTTGGATATCCACTATCGTCTTGGTAATGGCAGAGATGTCCTTACTAAGACCCTCAATTGAGGTATGCTCCCTTGAATTGTAGATTACTTTCATCTAGGCAATTGCCCCACATATGTTTAGGGATTTTCACATCACGAACTCTAGAAACTTTGTCAATTACCTTCTTGACTGTGTAAACGTCATAATTATCACCTGAGCGTTACAAATGTGATAGCCCTTACACTACAGATCATAAGGTTAACTCTCATCTATGTGACCGTTAAAGTGGATGAAAATCTGTCCAAAATAGGTAATGTTAGCCCACCTTATTGTTTATAAATTTACAATATCATTCTCTTCTTTCGCCTCCAACCATCCCCTCCTTTCTTCTTCTTTATATCTTCTTTGTAACTCTAGATCTACTCCCTAATCCTCTACTAATCCGTCCCATCTCCTTCGTCTTCCTCAGCATCAATCTCGAGTTCCCGACGTACCCGACTAATCGGGTTGACTAGTCGACCTAGTCAGCCGACTACTCAGCCTACTTTTACATAGAGTTTTTCAAAAAAAATCTACCTCTAACTGTTTCTCATTACTGACAGCTGAATCACAGCAGGTCTGAAGGTCTTCAATTGTGAGAAGTCCTAAGAAAATGTTGCCTTCGTCCACTACAAGTGCACAAGATTGCTTTTCTACAATCATCAAAGTAATTGCTTCAGATAATGTTGAATTCGAAAAGGCAACTGCATATCTAATCTGCATAGCTTGTGAAACTTTAAGATTCCTTTATCTGTCTGTATTGAGTGACTTATGCAAGCATACTAAATTTTTAATTTCCTGTTATTCATCAACATATGCAAAGGTAAAAGAATTTTTGGTAACATCTCTGATTTTGGATAATGAGTATGGAGGGGGCTTAACATCATTGGACTCTGATGTATCCACCTTATTCACTGAATCTTTACTATTCTGTGATGAAGTGATTCATGAAGATATCCCTATTGCACCTAGAAGTGGCAAAACTATGCGATAATCTTGATTCAGCTCAAATAGAAGTAAAACTGATGTTAGAGGTACCTGACAAACCCCAGCAAGCGTAGCACCCATACCTACCTCAAAGAGCTCCTTACGGTCATTGACTAAGTTTTTTTAAGAATATATGTATAAGAATGAAATATAAATTTAAAATAATAAAAAAATTCTAAAACCGACTAATGGTCGACTAAATCTGATTAGTCGCCCGACTGCCAATTAATACTTAGTCAGTGACCCCGCCGACCGAGTACTGACTAGTGACAAATGATTTCTACAACTTTGTTTAAAGTCATTTACTTCATTTGTTTCATTATGATAATATAGAAAGTGTACAAATATTCTTTCAAAAAAAGAAAAAATGTATGTATAAAAAATGGTTTATATATTCAAAATAATTAAAAAAATTCAAAATTAACTAATGGCCAACCAAATCAGATTAGTCGCCCTTAGTCAGTGACCCCACCGACCGAGAACCACTACCAATTTCTGCAACCATGGTCACCATTACGACTCTTCAATTCAAACATGCAATAAATAGATGACATTGACCTCCTATAAATTAGGCCATGCATAAGGCTAATGTTCCACTAAAACAACCACTAATATTGAATAAAAACCCATAAAATTTACAAAACCCTATTTTTCCAAACATAAGAGGAAGTTACCCTAGAAGAGGAAAACACAGGTGGAGAATGAGAGGTGGTGAACTAAGCAGGCAGCTCGAGGTGTCGGCTGCGGAAAGTGCAACGGTGGAGGATGAGGAAGTCTTGAGCACTTCAGTGGCATTGGAGAACGACAGAACAGGAACACTCCTCGCGAAACACTGGAAGCAAGCGAGGAGTGGAATGTTGGGTGGGTTTTGGGATGTAAGGTTCTGTTTATTTTTTGGATGACAGCAGAGCATATAACATAGATTCCCTACGATTTATGGCCAAGAGACGCATAAAATCTATGTGTTATAGGGAAACGCATAGAAAGCATGCGATACACTATAACGCATATATTATGTGTTATGTCTGCAGTATTGGCAAAAAATTTTGTTGGTTTATGGAGGAATAAAATTTTTCAATTACATTACGTAGGCATTTGCCTCCCCCAGAACTATCTATCTGTAAAAGAAAATCAAAAATCTATCCGAATCAGGGCACTCATATGGAAAAGTGCAAACAACACTTCACGAATCTCCTGCAACCCAACTGATCTCATCAACTCCTCTGTGTCCTCATTCGAAATGCAATTTACCCCTAGGCCCAGCCACCTCGAACTGTTGTAAGTTGCCAGTTTGCTCATGCTCTTAAAATAGCTTGTGACCACCCTAGCAGCCTCCACCTCCATGCGTACTTCCACGCCCCCAACCTCGATCAAGTGGATTAGGTTCCTCCTTCTGCCATTTGCCACAACATGAAAAAATCGCGTATTCGCATCGCCCTCCTTCAGCCACTTTTGCCTTGACCTTTATCTCCACTCTACCTCCCTTTTTTTATCCTCCTCCAAGATTTTTTGAACCATCCATGGGCTTAATAACTCTCCATCCAGTTCCATGTCATCATCCAGTAAATCATCACCAGTTCCTCTTGGGGCTGACTCCTTCTCAGGCCGCGCTCATCCCTAGTTTTCTTCATGAAGTCCAAGAGCCTACATCGCAACGACGCCAGTTTCAAAGCCAATCTCGCAATAACCGAACCTCCACCTCCAAACTCATCCAAAAGGAGGTAATCAGGTCACGGAACCCCTCCTCCAACATCCAGCATCTCTCAAATCTGAAGTATGACATGGAGCCTATGTCACTGCATGTATACAAACACAGTGGAGTATGGTCAGATCTCGATCAAGGAAACGAAGTAACAGCAGCCAGACTAAACATCTCCAAAGCCTCAACCTAGAGGAGAAAGCAATCACTCCACGATAAGGATGAGTTCCTCTAAGTATACTTGTAGTTTGTTGCATCAACAGCCTCCAGATTTAGCTCCTCCATCGTGTTAACAAAAGATCAGAGCCTGGGTCTGGAGCACCTCTCCCACTAAGCATAACCTTCACGTAAAGTGTGACGTTAAGGTCCCCGCCAACAACTCAAGCCGCCTCCATGAACCTCTCCCTAGTGCTCCGCAACTCTTTCCACAATATCGCATTATGATATGCTCCCAAAACACCATACACAGATGAGACAACAAGGAGAGAATGATCCGCCTTACAGACCATAAGCATCGAGACCGAGTGTACCATCTTCACCTCACCAATCAACTCGAACAGATCCTCATTCCAAGCAACCACAATTGTCCTAGAACTATCGCTAGCTAACACCACCCTGAAATCCACAAGACAAGGTCCCAATGTGGTGCTCCATCTTACAGCTTCACATGACTCAGACTTTGTATCATGCAAACATGTCGTGTCAATTCCTCACGCAGCCAACATGGAGCTGATTGCGAACCTATTTTCAGGTCAGCCCAGCCCTACACATTCCACGATAAGAATTTCATTGGGGAACTGAGGGGATTACCTCGCCAACTGAATTCTGACAATTTGCACAACTTCTTTTTCAAAAATCCTTTCCGGAACACCCCCAACCACATACAAGGTTTTTCATTTGAAAGAAAAAGGGACCTCCACTGTATAGGTGTGTGCCCAAAACTTCACCATTGATCACTAAAAGTAATTACATATGTAAACATGTATTTAACCAAAACAATTTAATAGTTCCAATTCTCAACTAATGCCCTAGCGTGTACTACGCCACTCCCAATTTTATTTCAAATTATGTGTATTTTTTCATTATGTTAATCGTCGGCTAAGACAAAGCAAAAAATTGTTTGTCATTATTAAAACTATAGTGAATGTCCTGACACACAGAACACAAAATGCATGCGTGGAACACAAAACACAAGTTGTGACTTTTACGTTGTTGGTTGCTTCTAGGTTGCTTCAAAGAAATATGTTATGTGTAATAGTTCCCCCAGGCAGCTTCTACAAATGCTTATCAAAACATGACTCTTGCTTAACGAGAAAGTTGCTAGATTGCGTATGTGGACTACTAATTCCTTGACTAGAAAACACTAGATTGATCAGCCTGGTAGAGTTTAATTGACAAGCAGTTACCAGTCCCAACCTTAGAGATTCAGTTAAGAAAGTAGACTTCCCCAGAGTTACTAATGCTTACATAGCACAACGAACAGAGGAATATTGCTGGTTGCTTCCGGGTAGCTTTACAATCATATCTACAAACATAATCTAGAATAGAACAATATGGACATGATCTTGAACAATACGGACATGATCTTGGTAATTTACAAGCTATGAACTCGCGAAAGTTGTTAGCAATAGCGGCGCAAAAGCAGTAGGTAGTAAAGTCCCTGGAAGTCGATGGTGTGGAAGAAGATGAAAGAATGAAAAGGACTTATCTTATTCAAGGGGTCTAGGGTTTCTTATATAGCATGAAACCCTAGAGAGCTCAAATGAGAAAATACATAAATGCTCCTAAGAATATACTCCTAGCATATAGAATATTCCTAGCACATAGAATATTCTCCTGTAGAATGTTCCTAGCACATAGAATATTCTCCTAACAAATATACTACTAGCACAGAATATTCTCCTAACACTCCCCCTCAAGTTGGAGCATATCTGTCGATCATGCCCAACTTGGAAATCGTCAATGAGAGACGCTTCTTTGGTAGTGCTTTCGTGAATATATATGCAAGTTGAAGGTCTGTGGAGATATGAGGGGTAATAAACTTTCCTCCTCGTACCGCATCTCGAATGAAGTGACGGTCAACTTCAATGTTCTTAGTCCGCTCATGAAATACCGGATTGGTGGCAATGTATGTAGTAGACTTGTTATCACAATATAAAGGTACAGGAATAGTAACATGAAGTCCAAGCTCCAGTAAAAAGGAGACAAGCCAGGTAATCTCACAAGTGGCATGGGCCATTGCCCTATATTCTGCCTCTGCACTCGATCTAGCAACAACAGTCTGCTTCTTGCTTTGCCATGTCACAAGGTTGCCACCAACAAACATAGCACAGCCTGTAATGGATCGTCGATCCTCAAGTGAACTGGCATAATCTGTGTCTGCATAAGCGATGACATCAGTGTGACCACTGACCATGTAGAAGACGCCTCGCCCCGAAGATTCCTTCAAATATCGAAGGATCAGAAGAACAACCTGCCAATGACTGTAAAGAGGTCTCTCCATATGGCAGCTGACTCTGCTCACAGCATACGCTATATCAGGCCGAGTAACGGTGAGGTAGATCAGTTTGCCTACGAGACTTCTATACCGTATAGTATCCTCAAACTCAGGATCGTCGGATGTAGCATGTTTCCGTACCTCTGCTGGGATGTCAGATGGTTTGCATTCAAGTAAACCAGCCTCTGTAAGAATATCCAGGCAGTATTTCCGTTGTGATAGATGTAATCATTTTACAGTGTGTATCACCTCAATACCGAGGAAGTATCGGAGTTAACCAAGGTCCTTGGTGACAAATGCCTTCTGGATGAAGGCCTTGGTCTCTAGAATGCCTCGGTCATCATCACCAGTAACCACCATATCATCTACATAGACAGCAAGTATCACCGTGCCAGTGGATCGTCGTCTAGTAAACACAGAATAATCAGATGTTGTCATGTCGAAGCCAAGAGAGCTTATCTCAGTAGTAAGTTTGTCAAACCAAGCTCGTGGACTCTGCTTTAGACCATAAATGACCTTACGGAGTCGGCACACATACTCCCCCTCGACAGAGTAACCCGGTGGCTGCATCATATAGACCTCCTCTTCAAAAACCATATAGAAATGCATTCTTTACATCGAGCTGAAAGATTGGCCAATTCTTGTTAGCTACAACAGAGAGAATAGTGTGAATTGAACCCATCCTAGCTATAGGAGAAAACGTCTCAAAGTAATCAACTCCATAAATCTGAGTAAATCCCTTCGCCACATGCTTGGCCTTTAGCCTGTCAATAGAACCATCAGGAGATTGTTTAGTCGTGAAGACCCATCGACAGGCAACAGGCTTGACACATGTTGGACACGGCACAAGATCCCATGTGCCCCTGGATGTAAGCGCGTCCATCTCCTCATCCATGGCCTTTTTTCCAACCATGGTCCTGCAATGCACTGTAATGATCACGGGGAATAGTAATAGCCATAAGGGCATCTGCAAATCGCTTGTCACAACTGGATAGACTGTCAGTGGAAGTAAAATGTGACACAGGATGTATAGTACATTGCCTTTTTGTCCAACGCAGAACTATAGGGAGTTCTTGTGGAGCATCTGAAGCTACAGTGGTGGGGACATTGGAAGATGGTACATCATCCTGAAAATAAGGAATAGGTAACGGTACAGGTTCAGAATGACTAGTATGTTTTCTTTTGTAAACAATGGTGGTGGTGGGAGCTCCAAGGGTATGTCGCTGACAGACTGAGTAAAATAACTAGTATGTTCAAAGAAAGTGACGTCTGCAGAAATGTAGTAACGATGACTTGCAGGGTCGTAGCACCTGTACCCCTTTTTGGTATGAGAATATCCAAGGAAAACACACTTGATAGCACGAGGAGACAATTTATCTATGGTCTGAAAATTGTGTACGAAGGCAATGCAACCAAAAATTCTCAATGGAAGTGGAAAAGGTTCCTCCTCAGGATACAAGAGTGAGAAAGGAGTTACCACCTTGAGGACTGAGGACAGGACCCTATTGATGAGGTAGGTAGCAGTAAGAACGGCATCCCCCAGTGGGTTTTGGGAACCTTCATGTGAGTAAGCAGGGTACGAGCAATGTCTAAAAGGTGACGAAGCTTCCATTCGCTACCATGTTCTGCTGTGAGGTATATGGACAGGACTTCTGGTGAAGGGTCTCCTGAGTGGCAAAGAAATATACCAAATCATGTTGAGTGAACTCAAGAGCGTTGTCAGTCCTGATAGTCAATACATTTAGAGAAAGATGTTTTAATAAGCTGAAAGAAAGACTAGGCAATGTTATTAATTTCGGACCGCTCCTTGATCAGATAGACCCAAGAAGACCTACTGTAATTATCTACAAAAACAGCAAAGTATCTATGACCGGCAATAGTACGAACAAGATAAGGTCCTCAGATATCACATGGATCAAAGAGAAAGGTAATGATCGACGTGGCTCAGTCATAGGTGGAAAAGAAGCACGATGGTGTTTGCCGAACTGGCATGCTTCACACTCAAAAGGTTTCAGAGATGACAATCCAGGAAACATATGAGAAAGAGCTTTGACAGATGGGTGGCCAAGCCGTAAATGCCATAGTAATGGATCAGCTAATACAGATGTAGCACCTACAAAGGCTGTATCAACAGGGATATCAAGATGGTAAAGACCGTTCTTCTCATGTCCCCCAGCAAAAATCTACATCGTCCGGATTTCCTGAAAATCGCAATGGAACTCATCGAAAATCACTCGACAATTCAATTCAACACATAGCTTATGAACAGATAGGAGACTCAGAGGAAAATCCGGTGCACAGTAAAAGCCAGTGAGCCTGAGCTTGGAGAACTCCATGGTTCCAACGGTCGTAACAGGAGAACGAGCATCGTTTACTACCCGAACGGACTTCACAGTGGAAGATGGTCGAGACGAGGTCAAAAAATTGCCTTCTCCAGTCAAGTGAATAGATGCACCATAGTCAATAATCCATGTTGGTGCTAGTAAAGAAGTAGAGTTGACTACAGTATCTGAGGTAGTAGCTACATGTGTGGTAGTAGTTGCCATGGGAGTAGAGTTCTGCAGAACCTTTAGCAGAAGTAGTGGAGTTGTTTTAATCGCGCATGATAGTTGTTGTCAAGTTGCTTGGAGGCGATGCTAGATGGAGGTAATGGTGTCGCGATTTCATATGGTATCGCGATTCGGAAGTTCTTGGTGATGGCAGATTGGAGGCGTTGCTAGATGGAGGTAATGCTCAGGGAGGTGCTTCTTATCTCCAAGCGACAGAGCTTGACACGGCACAGCACGGAGACATGGAGCGTAGGGGCCTAGGAGACCCCCTTGACGGTGGCGCAGGAGCTTGGATAAAGGCCATGGGCCGCGCGCAGCAGGCCGAGTGCCTAGTTGTCGTGACGGCGTTGGTTTTGGGGCTTGAGGTGGCGGCGGGATTTAGGTCAGAACCCCGATCTAGGACCGTTGCTCTGATACCATGTGGAAGAAGATGAAAGAATGAAAAGGACTTATCTTATTCAAGGGGTCTAGGGTTTCTTATATAGCATGAAACCCTAGAGAGCTCAAAGGAGAAAATACATAAATGCTCCTAAGAATATACTCCTAGCATATAGAATATTCCTAGCACATAGAATATTCTCCTGTAGAATATGCCTAGCACATAGAATATTCTCCTAACAAATATACTCCTAGCACAGAATATTCTCCTAACAGATGCCATTGTGGGGTTAAAGATGGCGATGAAGGCAAGCTAATGTATTTTTTGTCAATGTCTAGTGTTCAGTGGAGTGAAGGAAGGGCAAATGCGTGCAGCGCTCCAATTTAAGACTATCACTTTAATACTGTGTACAAAGGGAACACGACCGATATATATATTGATAATGAACACAAACTCTCCATATATAGGAGGTTAAGGCTAGAAAACACGTATCCATAGAAAATACAAAACTAGCCTTGAAGATTACACCTCCATATACTTTATTGGCAACCGTAGTTTCAAGAAATCACCATATGGTACCTGATATCCCATCAATATATCGCGAGCATTTGATCAAGTCCAGAAAAAAAGAACATAGATATGTTTTCGATCATATAAAAGATAATGAAACAAGGTATCAAGCAGTTTTTGACAATATCAATGACCGCGCTATTAACCCCCAAGTTTCCTCAAATAGGTTTTACAAGCATTTAACCTATAACAATCAAAAAAAACATGAGTCAAGTCTTCTATAGACGAGAGACTAGAAATTTTCTCCTTTGAAACTTCCAAGTTATCCCAACAAACTAACACTTAGCAACTCAAAATAATCGAGAAAATGGGCATTAAGAACCAAAGAAAACAACGGTAGACACTTATGGGCATTATAACCCAACAAGCAACTCAATTCTACTTTTCTAATCATTTGGCAATCATGTAACGAAAACACAATGTTGTCTCGCTAAAAATTTTCGAGCAACAGTTTTGGTAACTGCATTCTTGTATAAGAAGGCAACGGTAGACATTTATGGGCATTATAACCCAACAAGCAACTCAATTCTACTTTGCTAATCATTTGGCAATGTAACGAAAACACAACGTTGTCTCGCTAAAAATTTTCGAGCAACAGTTTTGGTAACTGCATTCTTGTATAAGAAGAAGGTGTTACTATTTCATTGTGCTTCACAGATAATAAGAGCGAAATTGTAAAATACAAGAATGATTGGCAAAATGCCAAGACTTCCCAAAAACCTGCAAGATATGAGTAGAAAAGTTTGACCAGATAAAGTATATACCTTTCGAAAACTACGTGGACGTGCGGAGCTACCTGCAACTGCAAATCATGCATTTGTTAAAATCTAAAAAGATATGATAAATTATACAATCCACTGGCAAAACTTCTCATGGTAATCTCCATTTTATTGATGTAATAGATGTATGCAGTTTAACAGTAAAACACCCACAACATTTAGAATGGAAAAATAACTTTGGCATTAGAAACTCAGCATGAAAGGAGTGTTCAAATGTAACTACGGTAAGTAGCTCTGGAAAAAGGTCTAGGTGAGGACATCAAGAAAATAGTCATCCTTGATTTTGCTGTTTCCTGAAGAATGAACCCCCAAACGCTTTTCCGATCAAAAAAACAATCCCCAAATACTTACACTCAGTCTTCACAGCCCAGTAAATTTGACCAAAAATTATAGTTACAACATAGAATAAGTAATAAATGGACCCGTATCGATCTTAAACATAGCTCGTAATAGAAGAACCCTTCTTGATCTTAAACATAGCTCTCAGTCCTTTTACATTTAATAAGTAATATGGATGAAAAGATAGTCTAATAAAAAAACATGGGATTACTAGTTTTAATATATATTGAATATTTCTATTTTCATTATTTTTCATTACTCGTGGTCAGGGAACTGTACAAGCTACCTACCCAAATTATTATTGAAATTTCGGAATCAATGATTGTACCATGCAAAATAGAAATACTCTTTTTTGTGATTAAGGAACAGATTACTCGAGCTACTGCTCTACGTTTCTTACTTGGTGTAGCTTGATGCATGAGTCGTGAGTGGGAATATCAGAGCCATTGATGCACCAACCTCTCGTCAACCATCAGATCTGATATTGGAGCGCATCTTGGACATTAGAAGCAACAAAGCTCAATTGTTGATCCTTCCATCGGTGGCTGAGAGAAGACAATGTGGCAAAGGCATGACCACACGATCAGAAACACCAGATCATTGACAGCCATCAGATATTTGTACACATCCGAGGGTTATTATGCACCCGCATTCATATGCTTCAAACCAACCTATATTTGCTCGCCACGTGGAAGGGATGGTCAATTTACACCAAGGTCCCTTCTCCTTCCAGAAATTTAAGACGGATCCCGCCTTTGGGTTAATTATGAAAGAGACCCCGGCTTTTAGATATTTGATATGAGCCCCTTCAAGCTAAGTTTCGAGATAAATTCTATTTATTAGTTTTACAGAAATACCCCTTTACATATTGATTCATATTTCGCAAACCACACATCAGAAAAATACAATTTCCGCTTAATTCTGTAGATTATCTAATTTTATATATTTTTACATATTGTGGAACAATGGTGGATAAGTATTGATATAATTATGCATTGTTAAGTGAAACATTGATTTTTAGATAGTTTACTCATTAATTTCAAATCTCTCTGAAAATTTTGGGAAAATATGCATTGTGAGGATATTAATACAAAGATACTTTTGACATAGATCTTTTAAAATTTATTGAATATCGTGCTATGAATAAATTATTTTTTATTCCCTGTATGATTTTTCTATGTCACATACTCCATCAAAATTTAAAAAATTAACCTAATAAATGCCTCATTCATTGTTTTATGGTTATCACTTGTGATTTTTGAGCAATTTATTGACAAGTTGCTATGCTTGAAAACTAAAACACATCGAATCAGAGTTTCTACATTACTCATTTTAAAAAATTTTCTTATAATTCCAAAATTGTCAAAAAAATTTACATTGGCATTATTTAATCACCTAGTGCATATCATATTTTTAGTTTTCAAAAATAGTGCCTTTTCATTCTTTAAAATTGAAAAAGATCAAAAATAGTATATGCATCATTCCTTAATTGAGACATTAAAGAAATATTTTTTGAATCCTCGATGCACATTTTTAAGGGAAATATATAATTGAGAATTTTCTAGCTGACAGAAATTTAATTTGGAAGTCACTTAATTCCCATATACTAATCTTTTCTTCTTTATTTCATTATTTATTTTCTTGAACCTTAAAAATAAAAATACAAAATTTGCAAAATAAAAATTGAAATAAAAAATTATAAATTATGAAGAGGAAAGGGATCCTACTCCATGGAGTAGGTAACTTACCTACTCTACTTTCTTTTTTTCAAATTTTTTTTGAAAAATGCTTCCATGGATTTGCATAATTATATCCCTCTAATATGTCATTCAAATTTCGTCGGAAACAGAGACTCCTACGGCATCCTTCCAGGAACATGAAAAATACAGCAAATCTGTGACCGTTATAAAATGATTGTCTGGATGGAGGCCGTAGGAGTCTCTGTTTCCGTCGAAATTTGAATGACATATTAGAGGGATATAGTTATGAAAATCCATGGAAGCATTTTTAAAAAAAATAAAAAAAATAGAAAAAAAAGAAAATGGGGAAGCAAGTATGTCGACTCCATAATGCTATCTATGGCCTTAAACAAAGCCCCAGGGCCTGGTTCCGGAAACTGTCAGATCTGATTGAACAGAAGAGGATCATATGATCAATTGTTGATCATTCCTTCTTTGTTCGTAAGACTCGGTGAGGTTCAGTTGTTGTCTTGGTACATTATTTATTAGTTTAAGAACTAAGATTATGTCAATTCATGAGAAATTTCTTTTTTTACCATTGTTTAATATTTCCACTAATTTTCTTTAGTTTAGATAGAAAGTTGTGTTTCTAGTATGTTCGAATTCATCTTTTTCATTTAAAATTATTAACGATGTTCTTTAAAAAATACTATTTATTATGCACATTCGCTTATTTGGTTGATATCTGATATAGCTCTCAGCATTTTGTTTATACGTAATATGTATATAGATAGAGCTAAAGATGAGTTCTGCATATTATCCACTGACAGATGGGCAGATTGAGCGCACCATTCAGACACTTGAGGATTTGCTAGTTCATGCACTTTGGAAAGGAAAGGGTCTTGGAAGGACCATCTGCCTTTGGTAAAGTTCACGTACAACAACAACTATCATTCCAGTATGCTTTTTATTTTCTTTTACATAGAGCATTTTTATTTTCTTTAAAATTTTTATTTTTTGAAAGCAAACTAATTCTAATATGCTTAATGTATATTTAAAGTCAATTATTTCTTTTGTTTCATTGTGATGGCAATAAAAAATATACAAATCTATGTTTATATAAAAAAGTATAAAAAATGATTTATATATTTAAAGTAATTATAAATTCAAAATCGACTAATAGCCAACTAAATCTGATTATTTGTCCGACTGACGATTAATCCTTAGTCAGTGACCATGCCGATCAAGTTCCAACTGCCCATTTCTACAATCTTGGTTGTCAATAGTCAGCAGTCAAAAAGACAGCATTGACAGCAGTGATATGTGCGATATAATGTGTATAGACGTGCTAAATACACCTTATTCTTGCATATACGTTTGTATTTGTAAATTATTTATTGTTTTAAGACCTAAGATCTTAATTTGTGAACAAAACGTTTTTACATCATTTTCGAGATTTCCACCGACATAGAAGGCAGTATCGGCATCGTATATCGTCTATATATTGGTTTCGACATGGAAAGGGTTTCGATATCACCCAGTATATCCTTTTACGGGGATATGGGCAATATATCGACGATATATCACCATATCGGCTCATATCGGTCAAAATTGACTAGATTCAGTACAAAAAAACCCAGATATCGATCGATATCGCCGATGTTTCACCGATATCTCTATATATCAATGTTATTATTCATGCAAGATTGATTCCACTACTTATCTAGCCACACTCAGTATTAAAACACATATCTAGCTACACCTAGTATTAAAACACACGATGATTTATATATTTTTTTGTTTCGGGTCGGGGGCGTTGCCCCCGCACTCCTGCAAGGGGGGGCAACTTCGGTCCCCCAGCCCCCCGAGCGTACTGGTAGGGTATGGTGCGACAGGAGGGTGCATACAATGGTTCTTCAACTTGGGGTGTCCAATCAACTTTAATTCATCTTCTCCTCCCCCCCCCCCTCCCAAGAATATTATTATGAATTATGTATCTTAAAAATTGTTATATCCGCTATGAGAGATTATGTATCTTAAAAATTGTTATATCCGCTATGAGAGACAACAATGCAGGGGGACGACTCATATCCTCCACGGAATTATTGATTTTAGGTAATCTCTTTTATAATATTATATGATTTAAATATTTTTCATTTATTTTTGTAAATAGATAAATCTTTATACCAAAGAAACATTATCTCCTTAAACATTATGTAGATTTTTTTAATCAAATGACTCATATCAATGCCATTCACTAGGGATGCAAACGAACGAATACGAATGCGAATTCGGGTCATACCATATCCATATTCATTTTATATTACGAATGTTATACGAATGTAAAAAATCAAGATTCATATCCTCAAAATACGAATACGAATACGAATACGAATCTTTTACGAACGAATACGAATATCAAACGAATATTGCAATAAAAATTTATATATAAAAGCGTACCTGATTATTTGGCAATCACTTCCGCATTACTTCCATATTATTTGGGTCGGTATTCATTTTTTTTCTACAAACATTGAAGTTAAAAATCAAACAAGCATATTCCAATAACATTAACCATATTCATATACAAAAACATTCCATACTCTAACTCTTTCTAACAACATAATCCATACATAAAACACATATCAAGAATATGAAATTTACCAATAATCAATCGCAAACGGAGGCACAGGAGCAGGGCCGCAGGGGCGGCGTTGGGCTGGGCGGAGGAGAAGCAGGGAGGCTGCGGGTCGCAGGGACGACGTCGGGCGGGCCGCAAGGGCTGGTCTGGCCGAAGGGGATGGAGGGGGCCACAGGGGGTGCTCTGGGCGGAGGGGATGGAGGGGGGCCGCAGGGGGGCGGAGGGGAAGGAGGGGGGCCGCAGGGGTGGGTCGGGCTGGCTGGGCGGAGGGGAAGGAGGGGGCCGCAGGCGAGGGGGGTCGCAGGGGCTGGTGGGTCTGGCTGGAGGGGATGGAGGGGGGCGGTAGGGGGCCGCGCGGGCTCAAGGGGCGGAGAGGGGAAGGAGGGCGATGGCAGGGGGCGGCGGGGGCGGGTGGTGGACCTGGTGGTCCTGGTGGAGGAGGAAGGAGGGGGCCGCAGGGGGGCGGCGCGGGCTGGAGGAGGAAGGAGGGGTGCCGCAGGGGGGCGGCGACGCCGGCGAGCGGATGGTGGAGGTCCGGAGGAGGGCGGCAGGAGCAAAGGGAGGAGGACAGCAGGGGCTTGCGGCTAAGGAGGAAGAAGAGGTCGGGGGTATCGGGTGGGTGGGAGTAACCCTACTAAGTTAGCCATATGTTTTAAATAATTTAAATAAAATAATTTATTTATTAACGAATATTCGTATTCGTAATCGTATTCGTTTTAAATTTCGTATTCGTATTCGTATTCGTATTCGTTAAGTTAGGATTTGTATTCGTATTCGCAAAAAATTGGTTTCCAATATTCGTATTCGTATCCGTATTCGCCTGTCTTAGGAAAACAAGATCCATAACCTCTTTAAAACGAATACGGCCCCGAACGAATACGAATATAACCGCATCCGTTTGCGTCCCTACCATTCACTATGTCATGTGACTAATATAACCGATATGAGCGAGTGATATAAGGATCATAGATGATCTATAATTATGTGTTATGAATATCTAAGTATATATTTGTAAGTTATTTCATGTTGTAAGAAGTTGAATGAAATCCATTTCTGATATCTATAAGTCAATTCTTCAAAAAAAATATCTATAAGTCAAGAATCAACATTAATATCGATATATTCGAAATGATCGATATATGCGATATAAGCTCCATAGATGATCGATATGTGTGATCTAAGAGTATATTTACAAGTTATTTAGTGATCTAAGAACTTGGATGAACTCCATCTTCAATATATATAGGTCAACAACTAACAGTACCAACAATATGTTCGATATGACCGATATGTGCAATATAAGGATCATGGTCTTCACAAAATGATCTATATGTGTCATCTAAGTGTATATTTGTAAGTTATTTAATGTTATAAGAACTTGAATGGAATCCATTTCCAATATTTATAGGTCAAGAATTAACATTAACAGCGATATGTTGGATATGGCCAATATGTGTGATATATGGCTATAAATGACCGATATGGTGACATAAGTGTGTATTTGTAGGTTAGTTGTTGTTTTAATATCGTGGATGATCTTAATTTCTGAAAAAACAACAAAAAATGGCTTTTTTGAGCCATTTACGACATTTCCACCGATATCGTCGATATATCGACGATATTTTTTTAAAGCCAAGAAAGGGGGAGACACTCAATGGTGTTCACCCCTGGTATTTATTAAAAGAAGGAAAGATAGAAGGAAGTACAAAAAGACACGTTAAGTGGTCCAGGAGCCTAATAAGCTCGACACCTGCAATTTAACATTTTCCAGATAAAACCTCTGCCCCGAGAACAGTAGCGCGTCCTGGCCAACCAGATGGTCCAAATCGTAGCCATCGGCCGCAACAAGTCCCTCCTCGCCCGATGGTCAGTCGCCACCAAACCGTCGCAGAATGCCCCCACATCCGAGATGTCAACCCACCTCAGAGACGGGTCGTCCCAAATGGGCGCCACCCCCCTACAGGAGAAAAAAAGATGCTCCGTCGTCTCAATCTCCTCATCGCAAATAAGGCACCTGTCAGAGACCACCCCAAGCAGCCTAGTGCATCTGTCACGCGTCATCAGCCTCTTCCTCCTGAACAGCCAAAGAAAGAAATCGATCCTCTCAGGTAGTCCCATCCCCCAAAGGAAAGCGCAGTCCCGCACCAAATCCGCCGAGAGGGAGGGAGGGGCCTGGAGATCGCCAAGTACGCCCTACGGACTGTGAAATCCTTGTCGCGCCAAACCCAATGAATACACCCCGACGAGGGACCCGGCGTGCCCCTAAGCACATCAAGCAAGCGCATGAACTCCTCCAGTCGTTGATCCGAGAAGTTCGAGCTAAACAGCGGCATCTAGTTTCCATCGATCCAGCACACAGCAACCAGCACGTCCGGATCCTCCGCTAGAGCAAAGAGACGAGGGAAGCGACAAGCAAGATCTCCCCCATCCGTCCAATTATCCCGCCAAAAAGTAAAGCTCTCGCCATTCCCCAGCACCGGTCTAAAGTACTCCTGGAAGTCGCGCGTGACCTTGAGGATACCCTTCCAGAAGAGAGGGTCTTGCCGCCCCTCACCAAACCGGTCGACGGCGCCGCACTACCAACCGAGTAAATTTGCCGAACGAGTTTGGTGCAGAGGTCGTCTCTACTGCCCCACATCCTCGCCACCCACTTCAACAAGAGTACCTCATTCAGCGTGTCCAGTCGGCGCACCCCGAGCCCGCCGTCGCACTTCTGTAGAGTGTTGTCCTCCCAATTTACAAGATGCATGCCAGACTGACCCTGGCCGCTCTTGCACCATAGAAATCTCCGCATCAGCTCCTCAAGCCTCCTCCTAATGCCGGCCGGCAGTAACCTCGTAGAGGAGTAGTAAACAGGCAACGCGGATAGGACAACCTTCAGGAGCACCAATGATGCAGTTGGAAAAAAATCCAAGCAACGGAATAATTAAGTTTAGGTGGAAGAAATATGGGGAGGGGAAGAAGAGGGAGAACACACGTCGGTTACGGGGGATTTTGGAGATGAAATACGTGAAGATCACGTTGAGAGAGAGAGAGAAATAGGGAGACAAAGAGAGATAACTCGAATTTTCATTTAATCTGAACTGTTCAAAACACTAGACCATAATCCCTTTATATAGGAGGGATGAGATTACAAAAATATAAACCAAAATCAAAATTCAAAACAAACTTATCCTAATTTGACTCTAACTGACTAACTAATTGATTTGAAATAAATTCAAATCACTAATTGACTCTAACCAGCTAAATTTGAAATTCAAATTGACACTAACTAATTTGAGATCACAGGCGATCTCTTTTATTTAAATAAAATTACGATGGCTCAAATAAACGTAATTAAAATTACGGATAAAAATATCAAGCCCTATATTTTAATTTTGTGCTGCATCAATGGTCCGACCAGGAGCGAGGTCTGGCCGCAATAGAGGAGAGAGGGAAGATCTCCAGGAACTCCGTCGATGCCAGAAAGCGGTCCAGACAAGATCTGGAGTCAGAGTTCCTCCAAGTATATCTCACATCCGTAGCGTCAAGGATCTCCAGCCCCAAGGAATCAACCACTTCCACAAAACAGGCAGAGCCAGGGTCCTGCCCTCCCCTCAACCTCGGCCGGTCCGAGGAAAGCAGCGTAACGTTAAAATCACCCCCAACCAATCAGGAGACGCCTGGGAAGAAATCCCGAGCCGCCTTCAGGTCCAACCAAAGATGATTCCTCGAAGACGCAGCAGAAGGACCATAAACGCAGGACAGGGCGAACGCGTTCCCCGAACGCTGGCACTCCAGAAGGACCGTGAGCAAGTGAGAACCCTTCAACTCGGCCCGCAAGGAGAAGAACGATCCCCTCCAAGCCACAAGTAAACCTCCAGTAGAACCCAGCGCCTCCAGCGAGCAGAAGTCTGAGATCGGGCCCGCCCCAAAAGACTGCCAGACCGATCCCGAGAGTGAATCCAGCTTAGTCTCCTGGAGCATAACCACATCACAACCCCATTCTAAGAATCTTGACCCCACAACTCTCCTCTTCTCCGGGTCACCCAGACACCTGAGGTTCCAAGAAAGAATCTTTCTTGACAACCGCTTTGGCTTCCCCTCTCCAGCCTCACCACCCCTGCAGCTTTTGCAACCCTGGCTATCAGCTCGGAGACCGGAGCAGGGGCTGCAGCAGCGGACTTGGAACGTTGCCTCCTCCGGTATCGCTTTCTTGACTTCTTGTCCGACGCTCCTTCCCCCGAAAGGGCCACAGACGAGGGCTCATATCTCATGCCAGTCGAGAGCTTTGGAATAGTAGTCTCCACGCCCATAGATGGAGCATGCCCGCTCCCAGCTTCAGCAAATCCCCTGCCACGAAGCCCCACCGCCGAGATCCCCCCGCCGTCGATGCCAAACTGGATGCCCGGATTGTCAATGTTGACGACGGAGTGGTGCTCCTCCACGGCCCCCCGAGGAGGCGAGCCGCAAGGAGCCCTTGGGGTAGAACCCAACCACGAGCCAGGCAAGAATCGCCCTTCTCCGAACCCGCGTAGGAAAGGATCCGGGCCGGGGAACCCGGAGAAGGAGATTTGAGAGAAAGAAGAATATGGAGCATCACACGGGGTAAAGATCAGATCCGCCTTCAGGATCCGAATGGGAGGCCCCGCCTTCTGGCCCCGAAAAGGCGGGTCCGACCCGAAAGACTACCCAAGCGGCGGGAATTATAACGGATCGGTCACGCGAGGAAAAGAAAGATCAAGAGTCGGCGCGGAACTGTGCAAGGGTCGAGGGGGCACCAGAAACGAAGAGTCGCCAACGACGACCCCTCCGCTTCCCCCCTCACGCCGAGGGGAAGGCAAATCGTCGCTCACGTGTCCCTCCACGTCAGCCAGCCCCGCCACGACCTTAAGGTCCGCCGCGCCCGGCGGCGGCGGAGGAGCAAAAAGCCTGATCTGAAGTCGGAATGAGAAACGTCCCATCTGGAGGACCGCCTCCGAGATAGACTCCACTCCGAGCGAGCACTCCAGTAGGACCACCGTGAGATCCAGGTCAGACCCCGGCAGGATACCATCAGCCACGATCCTGATCACCGAGCCAACATGCTTCAGAGTCGGGCCCAAAACCCCGGCCGAGCGGGAGAGGAAGGGTACCCCGCGGACCTGCGCCAAACGAACCACCGACCGGTCGAAAATGCCGTCCGTGAATCTGGGGGGGCCTCCAGAGAATAGCCCCGCTCGTCCCGGATGCCAAAAGCGCCTTCTTTTGCGGAATCGATATGCCGCGAGCGCAAACCCGATCGGCCCCCAGCCAAACCACGTCGCCGCTGAAATCGCAATCGATGTTGCGAGAGACCTCAGCCTCCACCGAAAGCCCGGATGGCAAAACGTCAGCCAACACACCAACCAAAACACCACCGAAACCGGCCTCCGCTCCGTTAACGCGTCCAGGTTCCTCGGAGATGTCCTCCGCCACCCCTCGAACGCTCCCCAGCGCACCCGGCCCAAAGATTGAGCCCTCCGCCCCATGCGCATGACCGCCCATCCAGCCAACGCCACTCGACGCCTCGCCAGTCTCCAAAGCAGAACAGTTAAGCCTCCAATGGCCAAAAGACCCGCAGGCGAAGCATCTCGACGGAAGAGGACAGGCGGGGGCGAGATGACCCCTCTCCCCGCAGCGGAAGCACCTCTTCCCTGGCTTCCGATGAGTAACCACCCTCCAACCGCTTCCGCCACCCCTATCCTCACCATCCCCATCTTCACGACCACCCGAAGCCTCCGACCGCGGGGGCGGCACGGAGCCGGAGAGACCCTACTCACCGCCCTTCGGCAAACCTCACACCAGGCCCGCGCCGCCCTCCACGCTCTACGCTTCCCCATCAGCTTGTTTTTCATAAATCGGTGATATACCAAGATATATCCATTTTCGGGTGGACTGAAATAACATCGATATCGATACGGCCTTCCTTGTACCGATATCGCCGTATATCCGATATATCATCGATATATCCCCTTTCGGACCGACCAATATGATATCAGTATCGAAATTTCAAACATTAATCTCTGAGCATCAACTACAAGCATAAGTCTCCTCTAAGTACAACTTCTCTGCCCTATTAGCCATCTTCATCGAGCATCCACTCCAGGCACAGGTCTCCTCATGGTGCAACTTCCTCTATGTGGGTCTCTTCCCAGCAGCGACTACCTTGAGTGGGCTTCCTTCTAAATCCTTTAAAGATGTATTGGGTAAATATGAGTTGAACATTTTCTTTCATAACAAGATGCAGCTTTCTGAGCTCCAGCTTAAATGAGTAATTGGATCTCTCTAGTATCCAATTACACTACTCTCATTAGTCACATATTGTATGTCGGTGGGACTCTACAATGTTGATGAGGCTATATATAAAGCGCCCCATACCTCTTGTACTTTTTGAGAAAAAATAATTAAAAAACACCACCTTTAGTAGCTTCCTTAAGGAGTAAGGTTTCACATAAATCAATTTTTTTCGTATTTTCTTGATTCTACAGTTTATCTTCCGTATTTTCGACATATACCCTTTAAAATTTATACTTTCATGGGAAATTGACACCTTCCTCTTATAGCAAGGTGGAGGACTCTAGCATGTGTCCTTTCTTCACCCATCAACCTTCAAAGCCACTTTACCGGTTAAGATTCATTTATTAGTTGATTAAAAAAAGGGTTCATTTTACTTGAACCAGAATGCGACTACAAACCCTCCTTCGAGGACCTCACAAGAAATGTCATCCCAATAGATCAAAGTGATGCCAGAAATATATTCATAAATATAAATGTGTCTAACCAACTTTGTTGGAAGCCAAACCACCGTCAGAAAAGGACTCATTACGAATAATAAGTTTCACATGAGAACCCTTCGGCCTTTTTTCCAGTCTCCTGATTCTTTTTACGGTTCCAACCGACCAAAGATAATTAACGGTAACGAACCCCTTAATGCATCTACGAGACTTGATGAAGACGCACCATCAACTCATATAAGGCAGACAGAGTAAAATTGGCATTCTGGAGGTAGACCATTAATTTCGAGGCTTCACAACATAGATCCACTATCACCTGACACCTGTAAATTGGATGTCTGAGCTATTGCATGTATGAAGATCATACATTTGCATATTGCACAATCACGATCTCCAAGGTACGCTGAAGTGATTAGCATTTCGCATAATAATACCCGGCTGAAGTTCATTAACCACCAACACTACCCCATTGGACAGCATGTCCTGAAACTTAGCATAGAACGCTAAGAAATTGTAAATGCCGCCTGAACACTCTTGTTTAAGGATGGCAAAGCCCTTCAGATCTCATCAATCATGACCCAGCTAGTAAGAGTTATAATCGATTCAACATTAAATCCAGGTCATTGTGACATGTCTGGTGCCATTATCCTCATTACAAAAAACCAAGTGATTCTCGGCTTTGTATTCTAACTCACTAAAAAAACTAAATGATTCTAGGCTTTGTATTCTAAGTGTAATTTGTGTTTGATATAATCTAAGCTCCCTATTCCATCAGCTGGAGAACATGATCAGTATCCTCGACCCAACTGGCAAGAGTTATAATTGATTCTACATGAAATCCAGGTCATTGCTAACATGTCTGATGGCCTTATCCTCATTAAAACCAAACTTTTCTTTGAGTCAATCATTAAAACCAAACTAAATGATTCTAGGCCTTGTATTCTAACTCATTAAAACAAAACTAAATGATTCTAGGCTTTGTACTCTAGTGTAATTTGTGAGCATCCTCGTACTTGATATTCAACAACTATGAGACTCCTCAAGTTGGCCATGCAAACAAGCATCATTGTTTCATTTTATATATCGATGGCAATGCCATTATTGTGAAGTTTTGATGTGTTAAATAATACTATTAATTCCATATTTTTGCTACTATGGCCTTTTGTTGAACAATTTGTACAGAATTAAATAGTTTAATCCAAATAATCGAATAAAAAAATCATGGAACTTGCCTTGTTTCAAAATTGAATGTTAATTTCAAGTTCGAACAGGTTTGATTGTTGAGCATTTATAATCTATAGAATGTCATATCACGATATATCGGCGATATTATCGGTATCGACATGTGACCAATATATCACCGATATGGCCGATATTTAGCCTTCCAAGGTATTTTATTCACAAACTCCGTTCAATATTGGCGATATAGCGTCAATATAGCGTCAATATATCGACGATATATCGTCAATATATCGACGATATATCGTATCGACATGGTATCGATATCGATACCGATATTGATATGGCCTTACAACAAATTAAGATTAGTAACCTTTACGCTTAACTTTAGACTATGTTTCCAAACATTTAATTCATCATGTAATAGTTCAAACTCATGTAGAAGTAAAAGTTGGCATATATTGTGTAGTGTGCTTACTATATAAATGGCAAATTAATGGCATGTAGTCTAATCCTAAAACTTTCAACTGAATAGTTTGTGCATGGACCTCTATGGCGTTCTCCGGTATTAGATAAGTTGTTTTTAATATAATGCTTAAATTTGGAGTTAGTAACGAAACTAAAAGAATAGAACGAGTGGTACAACTGTAAGATTCTTGTATGGTTCATGCTCGTCGGAAGGAATATAGTCCTATGAAAACGAATCAACGTCCTATATTATTGTATATTACCGATGCCTACACGCAAGTGGGAGTGCAAACGTATGTGAGATAGAGACCGTGCAGCAAACTGACTACAGTGTAACGCAGATTTTCCCAAGCGACGGAACATCAGACCGTTCTCTCTCTAAAAAGGTTAATGAGAAAGTGTCAAACCAAGTGCTTCCCCAGGTTTGCAGATAGATTTTCGAAATGAATTCTAACATAACCCAAAACAAGACTAGTGAGCCAAAATCAGAAAATTAAAAAATAGAAAGAGAAACGTCGATCGATGAATATGAAAAATGAAATGCGAAAAAACCCAGAATGATGAAGTTTTCTGCAATAAAAAGTTGGGAAATAATTATACGGTTGGCTCATAGTAATAGTCTGAAAATTGCGACTAAATAACAAAGCAAAGCTGAAGAAGATAGAAAAGGGGAGCAGATAAAGACCCATCTCATCGGGAGTGGAGAAGTGCCTGCGGCCGGTGGGCTTGCCCTTGAACTTGCCCCTTCCCATGCCCCTTTGTGAGATCGGATTTGAGTCTCTGCAAGATCTCTCTCTCTCTCTCTCTCTCTCTCTCTCTCACTCTCTCTCTCTCTCTCTGAGATAGGGAATCCCTAGACGCCGCTCCAATGTCTGTGATTACGCAGAAGGGGTAGCGGGTATTAGAATCTGGTGCCAATGGATGAAAGGAGGAATTCCCTTTTTGCTAGTGGGTTTCGACCATGGGATTATTGGTCATCTTTATGAAGGTCGGATTCGTGCGAATGTGCACGAAATAGAACTTGCACGTCTAGGGTTTTGTTTGGATTGATAGCGACCATAGTGCGTGTGCATATTTATCTGAGGAACGGTACTTTCCTAAAAAAAGGAAATTGATCAAAGTTTCATCATTCAAAAATGTGCAATCACACCAAACTGTTCAAGATGGTAAATATAAACGGCCAAGACATAAAAGCTCAGTATTATTACAATGGA
Organism: Ottelia alismoides; assembly: GCA_037367405.1. NCBI lineage: Eukaryota > Viridiplantae > Streptophyta > Magnoliopsida > Alismatales > Hydrocharitaceae > Ottelia > Ottelia alismoides. The sequence continues at coordinate 101,667 of JAZKJV010003190.1, forward strand.
TTTTTACCTCACGAACTTTATAAATTTTGTAAATTACGTTCTCGATCTTTGGAACATCGATATTCCTTCCTCAACTTCGTAAAATTGCTTTGTCATACTCCACGAACCTCATCGTCAAATATACTTTTACTTGAATCAATGCCTTAAGTTAATCTAACAAGGGGAGCATTGGATGGTAGATCTTCAACCTCCACATCTTCTTCTTCATTGTCATATTCTTCTTCCTCCATTCCTCTTCTTCTCCCTCCTCTCTTTATTTTTCTCTCGCTTCACCACATTTCCATCCATCCACCAAATCACAAAATTTTTCTAATTTCACGGATAAATCATGTCTTCCTATCATGAAAATAATTTTAAAAAAAAATCGAGATAAATTCGTAAATCGATTAATCAAATATTTGATGTCGATAAAACAAATTGATGAGAGGATATAGGGCTGGATTTTGGCGACATGGAAGGGGATTCTCCTCGAGCAAATCGAGACGCTCCGTTTTATCCTCAAGCACGTCCTCGTGCTGGTAGTGTAACATCCGGATCCGCACAAACTCGAACCCGATCCCATTTGAGTCCGATTAACCTAATAAAGTTATTGGTTAATGCTAAACAACTTAAATCGATCAATTGATCGTGAATCAAAAGTCGTTCGTGCAAAATTGACCAAAAATCGATCGCATTGTAATGCATGCCTGAAAAAAAACCGTGACACAATTTCGGAAACCGCGAAATAAACCAAGACCACCATGAGATCCGATTCGACGAAGCGAGACCAACATAATCGATCGTTCGTCGATCGAAGGTTGTTTGGTATTTTTAAATCGCAAAATTTAAGCCCAGATCAAAATTGTAACTCGAAAAGATCGGGGATCCAAACCCGACCAAAAGTATATCAATATTATACTCATATTGTTCGTCATTCTGAGACTGTTAAAATAAGATATTGTGCATCGAAATCTGACATTCGAGACGTAGATACGGACATATTTAAACATCTCAAATTTATATATATATATATATATATATATATTAATTTAATATCTACTACAGACTTTGCACCGTTGATTTTTCTTAAGTTCTCGCTCCACATGGTTTTTACTCCCATTCCACGTGGCACTAAATAAAGCATACACCTTGCTATAAAAGGGCATGAATCTTCCTTCATCTTTCCCTAATTATACACCCAAGAAATCCAAGCCGTGAGAGGAATTCCCTAGTCCTTTCTTCCCTGCTACAGCCGGGGATTCCTAGAGCATTTTCTCCATTTAGAATTGTTGTCCATCAACTCTAAGAGGTCATTGCTGCTCCATTCTTCATGCAGCTGAGAGTTGTTGAAGCTTCTCCTTTCATTGGAGCATCCAAGCATCAAGGAGGGATTTGCATGCAAGTTTTAATCCATAAAAAGTATAATCCCTTACCTTCCTCTTTGCTGCCATTCATGAAATTTACCCCGTCCTCTTCTTCACCATCAGTTGCATGGAATAATTACATAGATGATATCTAATGATGTGTGAGCATAGATCAGATGAAGTACTAAGAAAGAATGTTGCTGTCAAATTTGAGACAAGTTTAGGTGTTGAAAAAGCCTACCCATGAAAGTGCAACCTTCCGAGATATGGTTTTCTGTTTCTCCATTTCTTTTAAAAGGAAACGTACACTTATCTGGTGGGTTCAGAACATATATGATTAATCTTTAGATATTCACGGAGGGAAGAAATATGACTAGATTTTATAATGGATGATCAGTGTCAAACCTTTTAAAATAGATTACAAATTTAATTTACGAGAGGAGTTTATGAGAAACATGATGTGGAACTAAAATGGTCTGATTCCTACAAGAAGTTCAAAATTGAAAAATGAACATCACCATGATGTTGTATTTACCTCAATGATCATATAACATTAAAAATATATATAGAATGTGGACTGGACTATACATCATGAATACTCCTTGTATTAGCCCCGTAGATAGCAGTCCCTTGTGTTCTCTCTTTAATTATTATCAAAAGTTAGGTGTAGAGTAATTCCCTCTCTCTGTCAAAAAAAAGAATGAAAATTCTAACCATAAATACAACCACTTGTTTAATCATCTGTAAATTCACTTGAATTATAAGCACCTTTTATATAGTAGGATTAACAATATTTTTTTCATTGATCAGAAACTTTAAAATGGGGGTTAGTTGTTATTCTATATCTTCATAATATTATACCATCAAAGAATTATTGTACGTCCAAATTGTAAAGCTTTTATCTTGTTCTATTGGAGGGTAGCATGGGTGTCTTGATTTATGTCTCCTTCATCTCATTATGTACGAACTCATGCCATTTCTAGAATTTCCTACATGCCGCGAGATGACCTTGCAGACTTCATAGTTATAAGTCACCAATCTCTTTTTATGTTCTGCTAATTTAAGATTTCAAGCCATATATCCTTAAGGTATAAGATAACCATCACGACCTAATGATCTTTGAAATACGTCACTTTTATTTGAAATGTTTCATGTTTGTCCTTTACGTTTCAACATAGGTTGGGTTAATCAAAATTAACATGATCTCGATTCTTCCTGGACAAGCATTTTGATCTTGTTAATGATGATTAGTATCACAACAAAGTGATTGATAAGCCACACCAAAGATCCATTATTCTATTTGCAGACCGTAAAGATTTCTCAATTGCTTAAACACATCCGTACTTCCTGATTAGTATACACAGTTATCTTTTTGGTGGTTGTTAACATAGATATATGGCTTAATGAGCATCAATGATAATAATCATGCCGATCATGGTGACCCTCACACATGACCGTACTAGGGCGTGGTGACCCTCAACTGGGCAGGAGATAAGCGGCTGCCAAGTGCGCGGGTCTAGGATCCCAATCCCTTCTACGGCTTTTACACGAGCTCGCGGTGTTTTTACGCCTCGTTGGGATCTTGACTTTTGACCAGTTCCGTTGACTCTCTATGTTACGACACCCAGGTGGGGATCCTCGATTTTAGTTTTCCGTACGAGCTCGTTTGCCTGTTACCGATCAGGCCAGTTTCTAGAGTGACTTTCCGGAGAGTCTCTCCCGTCTATGGGGCGTAGTTTTGGAGTAGACCTTTCCCTCTATTGGACCGCACTTACCAATTAGAGGGCAAGACGGAAGAGCCCTTTTGTAGGTTACCTCACCGCTTGAGTTTTTGGTTACTTTTCACCAGCAGACTTGGAGATGCTACATCCAAATCATTCATGTCTACATCTAGGTCACCTAGGGTTACACCTGAGATAGTTGCAGTTGAGGTTTGAGAAGTTACAATCAAAGTTGAGTTGGTTGGAAGTGACTATGATAAAATTTGATTCGAAAACCCTATAAGTTAGTGGACGTGTTGGGAACTTAGTTAGGATGCATTATACAACACCACAAGCCTACGGAGGCACCCCAACCCTAAACTCCCCACGTCTTAGAGTCATAGTGTGAGGTCGCACACTGACCAAGACCACGGATTATCCACTAGACTTGAGAATTAAATAAATCAATAAACCTTTCCAATCTCACATTTCTCATCGTCAAAATCCACAAACATGATATCTGAATAACATGAGAATACACACACACACTTATGAGTAATCAATTACAATATAAAAATATTTTTATATGAAAAATGTTGGAATAAAGGTAATCATGGGGGAAGTACATACAAGCCACTTGGAAACCTTTTTACATTGCAAGTAGAAATAAATTTTAGATGTTTATGTATTTCTACTTGTTTCTTTTGTATCCATAATAAATGCATGTTTTTTATAATATGAAATATGGGTGTACCAGCGTTCGCTGACGCCTCTTCTTCCTAACATGTTTTGGTAGGCAAGGAGCATGCAGCACTGTAGTAGTTGTTGATGACATCTGGTGATCGTGTATATACCAGAAGGTATGATGTCGTTTGTTTCAGTTTTTGGTTCAACTTATGATGTAATATGCTTCCTTCCTCTTCAGTCATATATTTTGGGGATCTACATGTACATTGTAAAACATTCTTTTGTTACATGTAATGTTATATAGAAATGAATGAAATATTGATGCCACTTCTCCTTCTTGTCTATGTGGTTTTATTTATTAAATGTGAATGCCATACCAGCGTGAAAAATTTTCCCTATTTTTCAATACTTTGTGCAATCAAATGTGAATGTAGTAGTGCGAATGCGGTGTAAACGAGCACCCGGATCCGATGGAGTTCACAGTTTGGTATCAGAGCCATGGTACCCCACTACACGCATTCGTCGTATTGCAATTCAGATCGCATTAAATTCTTAGATAGTGATAGTCTTTCGAGTTGTCGTGAGTCCGAGAAGGGGAAATATGACATTCGAAATCAATCACCACATATGTCACCAATTTCATTAGTTTTCATATTATATCCCAAGAAGAGAAAAGCGTATATGATAAGTATCTGCGAATGATATTTTTGTGACTAAAAAATGGTTCTCATGCAGAGCCATGGCATCCCGACCAGACCAGGAGACGACTGACCAGCTGGCACGCATACTGACTGCTCTCACCAACCTTCAGTAGCAGCAAGCTGCTATGAGAGGCCAGCAGGACCAGATTTTGGCACAGCAGATTGAGATTGCAGATCGACAGACTGATATAGAGATGAGATTTGAGGAGCTGCCAGATTCCACCTACCGTCCATCTCACGACGGCACACGCCAGGACCAGCGACAGTCAATAGAAGTACAACAGCCTCATTTCGATGATCCATTTGAGGAGATATCCGAGCATGGAGCTGAGGAGGATGGAGACTTTGATAGGGAGCAAGACTCTATTAACTTTGCAGATGAGGATGCACGCGAGCACTCTGCTATCCACAAGCACCAGTCGGTTTTTACTTCTTACTAGCGAGTCAATGTGCTATGTTCGAGGGCACCGATACGTCAGATGTTGCTGAGCAGTGGCTCAAGAGGGTGATGAAGGTGCTGAGGATGATTCCCGAGCCACGAGACACATGGCTATCTTTCATGGAGTAATCATTGACAGACTTTGTTGAGAGATGGTGGCATGTTGTAGTTTCTGAGTTAGGTCGTGAGCCCACATGGGATGACTTTGAGATGAGGTTCAGGTCCCACTTCTTTTCCGCAAAGTGGAAGGAGTCCCAATGTCAACTTTTTGCAAAGCCAGGGACGGATAACAGCTAGAGACTACTTTGTCAAATACACCGAGCTATCGTGACATACACCAGCGGTTGCTACATTCCAAAGGAGAATCTGGTAAAATTCATTAGAGTCGTGCGAGAGGAAGTACAGGAGAAGTTGGCCGGATTGCACATAACTTCCATCTTCGAGGCTACTGATGCAGCGGAGAAGTTCGAGCACATCAGAGAGAGACGTTCTGGGAGCTCGTCTGGAGCAGCGCCTAGACCACAATGATCTTTTGGGCTGATTCATCGACCATTTCAGCAGTAGAGGTCAACTAGGTGTTTCCGACCTACTGGTTCGATATTCTCAGGCAGTGCTCGCTCATCTCCATCGACTACTTTAGGAGGAGCACTAGCTGGATGTGGCACTGATTCCGCTCAACCATCCGGGTCACAACGAGCAGACAAACCCCCAGCAGGATCGACCCGGAGCACAGACACGACCACTCCATCTACCCGGCCAGTCCGATGTTACTTGTGCCATGAGTGGGGACATTACCAGCATCAGTGTCCCCAGAAATCTGGTGAGCCTCAGCCACAACCTTCACAGTCGCAGCCTCAGGCACAACGTTCAGGGAGTTTCCGTGTAGGAACTCCAACTTCAGGAGGTAGCAGCAGAGACAAACATATAGTGTGGCATGTTCCAGTACCGCACCAGCCAGGCAAGGTCAGCTACACGCAGTGACCAAGGAGCAGACACGTTCAGTAGCTACTGTTGTGAAAGGTATGGTCTCAGTCTTCGACCAACCTTTCCATGTTTTATTTGATTACGGAGCGACACATTCTTTTCTTGCTTCGAGGCTACTAGCTTCTTTAGGCAGAGTCGCAGAGACTCTATCTTCTCCATATCACATACGTGGGCCAGTGACCAGTTGTTCATTATTTCACTGATAGCCAAGCATTTGTTCGTACTGATTGGCATTCACGAGATGATCGCATATTGTCTACTTCTACAGTTTGATGAGTTTTACTTGATTCTAGGCATGGACTGGTTATCAGCTAATCATGCACTTGTTGATTGCTTTAGGAAGACAGATGTCTTCAGGATTCCAGATTTACCCGAGTTCACTTTTGAGGGTACTTTACATGACTCCAAAATGGAGTAAATTTCTGTGTTGCGAGCTCAGAGACTTGTTGATCAGGGCTGCGATTCCTATCTAGCATTTGTTTGAGAGGTATCTGATCATGAGCCGATGACATAGGACATCAGAATAGTATCTGAATACGCAGATGTGTTTCCTGATGAGCTATCAGGATTACCTCCTGAGAGAGAGAGAGAGATCGTGTTCGAGATCACATTACTATCAGACACACAGCCGATCTCGATGGCTCCTTACCGCATGGCACCAGCTGAGTTGAGAGAGCTTAAGGTGCATTTGCAGGAGTTACTTGACTTGGGATTTGTGAGGTCGAGCACTTTCCCTTGGGGTGCTCTGGTTCTATTTGTTAGAAAGAAAGATGGATCCATGAGATTATGCATTGATTATCGGCAGTTGAACAAGAGAATGGTGAAAAACTGTTATCCATTGCCGTGTATCGATGATTTATTCGATCATCTCTAAGGATCTTCAGTGTTCTCGAAGATCGATCTTTGTTCGGGCTATCATCAGCGGAGGATTCGAGAGGCAAACATTCTGAAAACCACTTTCAGGACTCGCTATGGACATTACAAGTTTGTGGTGATGTCGTTTGGGCTCACCAATGCACCTACAACATTCATGGATATGATGAACCGGATCTTTCGTCCATACTTGGACAAATTTGTGGTGATATTCATTGATGATGTGCTCATATACTCACAGAATGATGGGATCATGTGAATGATCTACGGGTTGTCTTGGATACATTACGGGAGCACAAGCTATATGCCAAGTTGAGCAAGTGTGAGTTCTGGTTGTCCCAAGTCTCATTCCTAGGGTATGTCATTCTGGAATTGGTATCGCAGTTGATCCTGCAAAGATTGAGGCAGTCATGTCTTGGGAGCATCCCAAGATAATTACTCAGATTTGGAGCTTCTTTGGATTAGCGGGATATTACAGATGCTTTGTCAGTGGATTTTCAGGCATTGTTCACCATTTGACATGACTGACACAGAAGGGAGTTCCATTAATTTGGTATGATTCATGTGAGCAGGCCTTCGGGACATTGAAGGAGAGATTGATGACAGTGCCCATTCTTGCACTTCCATCAGGCACGTAGGATTATGCAGTATATACAGATGCCTCAAGAGAAGGTCTAGGAGCAGTATTGATGCAGAGAGGTCATATCATTCATAAGCATCACGAAAGTTGAGGCCGCATGGGCAGAATTACCCCACACATGACTTTGAGTTGGCAGCAGTTGTCTTCACCTTGGAGATCTAGTGCCACTATTTATATGGGGTGAATTTAGAGATCTTCACAGACCACAAGAGCCTGAATTATATCTTTGATTAGAAGGAGCTGAACATGAGACAACACATATGGCTCGAGCTACTGAAGGATTATAATTGCACGATCTCTTACCATCCCAGTAAGGTAAACGTGGTGGCTGACGCACTTAGCAGGAGAGCTCATGCAGATTGTACGGTGAACTGGCTATATACATGGGATGTGCTCGCATCTTTACCGATTGTCTTCCTCAGGAGAGTGTATCCATATCCATAATCGTACCTCTACGATTCAGCAGTTTGTGGGATCGCATCGTCGAGGGCCAGAAGACAGATCCATGGATTCGAGATAGATACATGCACGTCGTCAAGGACGAGGTTGATGAGTTTGTTGTGGCAGAGTCTATTTTATGGAAGGAAGGTCACGTCGTTATGCCCAACGACGAGCAGTTGCGCAGAGACATTCTTGATGAGGCACACAGATCACGGTTATCGATCCATCCAGACAACACAAAGATATACCGTGATCTGCGTCGATATTTCTGGTGGGACAGAATGAAGCGCGATGTGACGCAGCATGTCAGTAGATGCATGACATGTCAGATGGTCAAGGATGAGCACAGGAGACCACCAAGATTACTGCAGTCTCTCCCCATTCCCGAGTGGAAATGGGAGAGCATCTCTATGGATTTCGTCACGGGATTGCCGAAGACACCACGTGGCCATGATTCCATTTGGGTCGTTGTTGATAGGTTGACCAAGTCAGCACATTTCATACCTATCAACACGACTTACACTCCATCCAGATTGTCCAAGCTATATGTACAGAACATCATCAGGCTACATGGTATACCACAAGAGGTGGTGTCTGACAGAGATTCACGATTTACGTCGCACTATTGGCATCAGTTCATCTCAGCACTATAGATAGAGCTAAAGATGAGTTCTGCATATTATCCACTGACAGATGGGCAGATTGAGCGCACCATTCAGACACTTGAGGATTTGCTAGTTCATGCACTTTGGAAAGGAAAGGGTCTTGGAAGGACCATCTGCCTTTGGTAAAGTTCACGTACAACAACAACTATCATTCCAGTATAGGCATGACACCATTCGAAGCCCTATATGGGCGGAGATGCCCCGCACCTCTCAGTTGGCGTGAGATAGATGATCATGCTCTTTACTCCGTGTCTGGAGGAGACCGCGAGGGCCGTTGATCTTGTGAGACAGAGGCTTCTGACGGCGCAGAGCCACTAGAAGAGCTATGCAGACCGTCAGAGAAGAGATTTAGCATTTCAGGTATCCAATCTTCTTCTCTTTCTTTTATTATAAATTTAACTTACTCTCATACTAATGACATTCCTATAAATTATAGGTTGGAGATTGGGTATTTTTGCGAGTATCTCCCATGAAGGGAATACATAGATTCGGTGTTCGTGGCAAGCTGGCACCACGATATGTTGAACCATTCGAGATCCTATCTAGAGTGGGGAAGGTGGCCTACCGAATAGCCCTTCCTCCACATCTATCAGCTATTCACGATGTCTTCCATGTATCCAACTTGAGGAAGTATGTGCACGACCCTCGACACGTCATCAACTAAGAGAATTTAGACGTGGAGCCAAATTTGACATATGAGGAGAGGTCGGTGCAGATACTTGACAATGATGTGAAGAAGCTTTGCACCAAGGAGATTCCATTGGTCAAGATGTTGTGGCACTGACATGGCATTGAAGAGGCGATGTGGGAGACCGAAGCCGATATGCGAGCACAATACCCGCAACTTTTGGAGGCAATCATCAAAACAAGCATTTGTAATTAGATACATGTTAAAATATATGGCCTTGTTTCTCTTTGAGGTTTTTATGGGTTCACAACCCTTTGAGGTTTTTTATGGCCATATGAAATCCAAACAAGACACCTAATGACCTTGACTCGAATCTTGAGGACGAGACTCCCTTTGAGGTTTTTATATTTGTAACATCCGAATCCGCACAAACCGAACCCGATCTGATTTGGGTCCGATTAACCTAATAAAGTTGTTGGTTAATGCTAAACTACTTAAATCGACCAATTGATCGTGAATCAAGAGTCGATCAGGCAAAATCGACCAAAAATCGATCGCATCGTAATGCGTGCCTGAAAAAAATCGCGACGCAAATTCGAAAACCGTGAAACAAACCAAGACAACCATGAGATCCAATTCGACGAATCGAGACCAACAGAATCGGTCGTTTGTCAATCGGAGGTTGTTTGATATTTTTAAATTGCAAAATTTAAGCCCGAATCAAAACTGTATCTTGAAAAGATCAGGGATCCAAACCCGACCAAAAGTATATCAATATTATACTCATATTGTTCGTCATTCTGAGATGGTTAAAATAAGATATTGCGCGTCGAAATCCGACATTCGAGGCGTAGATACGAACATATTTAAACATCTCATATATATATATATATATATATTAATTTACTATCTACTACAGACTTTGCATCGTTGATTTTTCTTAGGTTCTCGTTCCACTTGGTTTTTACTCCCATTCCACGTGGCACTAAATAAAGCACACACCTTGCTATAAAAGGGCATGCATCTTCCTTCATTTTCCCAAATTATACACCCAAGAAATCCAAGCCGTGAGAGGAATTCCCCAACCCTTTCTTCCCTGCTACAGCTGGGGATTCCTGGTGCATTTTCTCCATTTAGAATTGTTGTCCAACAACTCTAAGAGATCCTTGCTACTCCATTCTTCAGGCATCTGAGAGCAGTTGAAGCCTCTCCTTTCATTGAGGCATCCGAGCATCAAGGAGGGATTTGCATGCAAGTTTTACTCCATAAAGGTACAATCCCTGACCTTCCTCTTTGCTGCCATTCATGAAATTTACCCCATCCTCTTCTTCACCATCAATTGCATGAAATAATTACATAGATGATATCTAAGGATGTGTGAGCATAGATTCGATGAAGTATTAAAAAAGAAGATTGCTGTCAAATTTGAGATAAGCTTAGGTGTTGAAAAAGCCTACCCATGAAAGTGCAACCTTCCGAGATATGGTTTTTTGTTTCTCCATTTTTTAAAAGGAAACATACACTTATCTGGTGGGTTCAGAACATATATGATTAATCTTTAGATATTCACAGAGGGAAGCAATATGATTAAATTTTATAATGGATGATCAATGTCAAACCTTTCAAAATACATTACAGATTTAATTTACGAGAGGAGTTTATGAGAAACATGATGTGGAATTAAAATGGTCTGATTCCTACAAGAAGTTCAAAATTGAAAAATGAACATCACCATGATGTTGTATTTACCTCAATGACCATATAACATTTAAAAATTTTAAAAATATAGAATGTGGATTGCACTATACATCATGAGTACACCTTGTATTAGCCCCATAGATAGTGGCCCCTTGTGTTCTCTCTTTAATTATTATCAAAAGTTAAGTGTACAGTAATTCCCTCTCTCTGTCAAAAAAAGGAATGAAAATTCTAACCATAAATACAACCACTTGTTTAATCACCTGTAACTTCACTTGAACTATAAACACCTTTTATATAGTAGGATCAGCAACAAATTTTTTTCATTGATCAAAAACTTTAAATTGAGGGTTAGTTGTTATTCTATATCTTCAAAATATTTTACCATCAAAGAATTATCGTATGTCCAAATTGTAGAGCTTTTGTCTTGTTCTATTGGAGGGTAGCATGGGTGTCTTGATTGACGTCTCCTTCATCTCATTATGTACGAACTCAAGCCATTTCTAGAATTTCCTACATGTTGTGAGATGATCTTGCAGACTTTATCGTTATAAGTCACCAATCTCTTTTTATGTTCTGCTTATTTGAAGATTTCAAGCCATATATCCTTAAGGCATAAGATAACCATCACGATCTAATGATCTTTGAAATACGTCACTTTTATTTGAAACTATTTCATGTTTGTCCTTTACTTTTCAACATAGGTTGGGTTAATCAAAATTAACATGATCTCGACTCTTCCCGGGCAAGCATTTTGATCTTGTTAATGATGATTAGTATCACAATAAAGCGATTGATAAGCCACACCAAAGATCCATTATTCTATTTGCAACCGCAAAGATTTCTCAAGTGCTTAAAAACATCAGTACTTCCTGATTTGTATATCCAATTGGCTTTTTGATGGTTCTTAACATAGATGTATGGCTTAATGAGCATCAATGATAATAAATCATGCCGATCATGGTGGCCCTCACACCTGACCGTGCGAGGGTATGGTGACCCTCAACTGGGCGGAGTTTGGAGGCCCAGTTTGCGCAGCGGCCGCCAAGTGCACGGGTCTAGGATCCCAATCCCTTCTATGATTTTGACGCGAGATCGCAGTGTTTTTACGCCTCGTTGGGATCCCGACTTTTGACCAGTTCCGCTGACTCTCTATGTTAGGACACCCAAGCGGGGGATCCTCGATTTTAATTTTTCGTACGAGCTCGTTTGCACGTTACCGGTTGGGCTAGTTTCTAGAGTGACTTTTCAGAGAGTCTCTCTCACCCGTCTTTGGGGCGTAGTTTTGGAGTAGACCTTTCCCTCTATTGGACCGCACTTCCAATTAGAGGGCGAGTCGGAAGAGCCCTTTTGTAGGCTACCTCACCGCTTGAGTTTTTGGTTACTTTTCGCTAGCAGACTTGGCGATGCTACATCCAAATCATTCATGTCTACATCTAGCTAGGTCACCTAGGCAGTTGCAGTTGAGGTTTGAGGAGTTACAATCAAAGTTAGTTGGTTGGAAGTGACTATAATAAAATTTAATTCGAAAATCCTATAAGTTAGTGAAAGTGTTGGGAACTTAGTTAGGATATAAAATACATTATACAACACCAGATGCCTACGGAGGCACCCCAACCCTAAACTCCCCACGTCTTAGAGTCTTAGTGTGAGGTCGCACACTGACCAAGACGACAGACTATCCACTAGACTTGAGAATTAAATAAATCAATAAACCTTTCCAATCTCACCTTTCCCATCGTCAAAATCCACAAACATGATATCTGAATAATATGAGAATAGACACACACACTTATGAGTAATCAATTACAATATAAAAATATTTTTATATGAAAAATGTTGGAATAAAGATGATCAGGGGGAGGTACATACAAGCCACTTGGAAACCTTTTTACATTGCAAGTAGAAATAAATTTTAGATGTTTATGTATTTCTACTTGTTTCTTTTGTATCCAAAATAAATGCCTATTTTTTATAATATGAAATATGGGTGTACCAGGGCTCGCTGACGCCTCTTCTTCCTAACATGTTTTGGCAGGCAAGGAGCCTGCAACACTGTAGTAGCTATTGATGATATCTGGTGATCGTGTATATACTAGATGGTATGATGTCTTTTGTTTCAGTTTTTGGTTCATCTTATGATGTAATATGCTTCCTTCCTCTTCAGTCATATATTTTGGGGATCTACATGTACATTGTAAAACATTCATTTGTTACATGTAATGTTATATGGAAATGAATGAAATATTGGTGGTACTTCTCCTTCTTGACTATGTGGTTTATTCATTAAATGTGAATGTCGTAACAACGCGAAAAATTTCCCTGTTTTTCAATACTTTGTGCGATCAAATGTGAATGTAGTAGTGTGAATGCAGCTTAAACGAGCACCCGGATCCGAGGGGGTTCACAGGTAGCTTGATGAATCTCGTATTCATCATATTAAAATCAAATTATTAATATCCTTGATTAAATAATTCAATAAGAATCTCTAATAATTCATTATTATTATCATCTAGTATTATATTGTATATAAACTGTGTATAATTAGCCTATACTCTAACCTTATTTATTGTATTTAATTACTAACCTTTCTTCTTTATTTTCTATCTTATAAAAACCCTTAAAAATTAGAGTAATTAATTGTCTATATTTATCTTGACCATTAAAAGAAATTAAAAATACAAAACAATCTCAAAGACTAAAAGCGGTGTTTTTATCCCATTAAAAATATCCCCAGAAATACACTTTTGTATAAATGATCTCTTTTGGCTTTTTGACCAACATGAAACTTGTATATCTCATCGAGCTCTACAACTTTCATGTTTTAACTTTTCCCTAATTTTACCTTTAACTATTTCTTTTAGACTTTTCTTTATTTTTACATTTTCTGATTTTTCTATTGGGTCACGTGGCGCCCTCTGGGCCGCCCACGTGGCCCACTTCTTCTTCTTTTGCCACCCGCTTCTTCTTCTGCCCATCTGATCTCCTTCAGGTGCCCTCATCTCTACCGCTCATCATGCGCCCCCTCTCCACCGATTGATCAGACCCCCCTAATATGATCACAACCTTCCATTTCTGTCCTCATCTCCACTGCATGATCAAGCCCGTATCCTACGATTTCCGTCACTCCAAGTCACCTCTCCATTCCTAACCATCAGATCAGGCTTCTCCTTTCATCCCAGTCATTCGCCTCCGTCTACTTCTTAGCCACACAATCAGATCCTAAGGATCTTATCACAGTCGTTCCTCCCATCTTCCAGCACAATCGTCTGGTCAATGCCCTCTTCTCATATGGACCATCCCCTCGCGCCTAAACCCCAACCATCAGATCCCTCTTATCCTAGGGCTCTCCCCTCGCACATCGCCCCTTCATCCTAACCCTCAGATCACTCCCTAGATCAGATTGTAGTCGTTAAAACCCGCCACTATCCTCACTGTTTGATCTGATCTGATGGATCAGATCCAACCCCTTCACTCGTGCCTCAATAGCATCCGTCGGCTAGGAGCTCATCACCTACCTCTTGAAGTGCTCCTCTCCCAGACGTTACACCTCGTGCCACCTTCTCCCCTTCCTAATTTAGCTCCGCCATCACTCTAGTCCCCCGCTCCCTATCGACACCACCCCAAAGTTGTTTCCACCAGCATCCTCGCGTGACTACCATCACTACACCTCCATTACTCCTCCACCATCAAACCACCGTTAAAACCCCACCACCACCACGTAACCGTCAGAGATACCATCCTATAAAATGGCCTTCTCTGACCTCCGTTCACCCTATCCACCATTTAGGGACTGAGGCCTAGCTTCCTCTGCCCTCCGGTGGCAGCGGAGGGTGGTTGTTGAGGTGAAGATAGCCATGCTCTCCGTTGTGATCCATGGCCCCTGCCATGTACGCTCCGTCGCTCGGCAGATGCTCGAGCTCGCTGGATCTGCTGCCCATCATGTGCAAAAACCTGAAGTCCCTAGGACTTCAAGCCGGGCCGCTTCATCCACCTCCCTTCATCTTAGACTCGCCGGAGAAGAAGACATCGGCCTCCACCTCCTTCGCCCGATCATGCCCCCATTCCACTACCTCTCGCTTACAATCCACTCACACACGCTTCATCTACAACTAACACCCTGTAGGAACTTCGATGGCCGGAGTCTCGCGACCCTCGCCAATCTCAAGCTTCCTCTCCGATGAGGCGACAATGGCCACCTTCTACATCTATCTTTGCGGCTTATCCTCGCTTCAACCATCATCGACTGATGATCACAGACCTCCAAGGATCTCCCACGGACGTGTAGGAGCACGACGGAGCTATGGCGAGGTCGTCGGAGCGCCCATTATGTCGCCCCTCCTCCGGTTGATGACGAAGTGCATATATCGTTGGATGGCGACCTTGCGGTGGCCATCCAACGTCCTAGAGATGGCCACGTCGCCACCTCCGAAGCAAGGAGGCTCGGGAATTGAGCCTCACCCATTGAGCCACCATCCACTACCACGTACCTACCGAGCCTTACACCTACCGAGCCTAGCCCCCTCACGTGCGAGGCATACGAGGGAGCTGGGTAATTTGTAGGAACACCCTGGGCATTCTCCAGAATTGCAACAAGGTCCCTGGGCGCGTGCCTCATGTGTGTGCCTGGGGAAATTTACATTGAGACCCAGTCAACTTTTGGAATTTGTAAAAAGGGCCCCGTGCTTCAGGAAAAATTACAAAGGGACCCAACCAATTTCGTTAAATTGCAAATAGGTCCCTCTAGGGACCTATTTGTAATTATTTATCCTTTATTTCTTCGCATTTTTATTACATTTATGCCCTTGTATTTTTTACTTCATATCTTGAGCATTTTAATTCCAAATTGCATGATTTCAGTGTCATTTTGTTGCAATTTTAATTCTCTATCTAATGGCAAGTTTAAATTAATGATTTGGCACTAATTTAAATGTGATGAATTTTCAATATTTTATAGTGTTCTTTGCTCGATAAAGCCTTACCATTAAATAGATGCTTGCTCCATTTGACTATGAATCTGAATCATAATCCGTGCTCATATTTTGTAGTGTATTTTTGTAATTAATATTTTGTCATGCATCATATCACGCATTGCATATCTTTAATTGCATCTAAAAATCAAATAAAAATCTCATGCATCATTACTTGCATTATTTTCCCTGCATTTTTGTTGTGCATCCGCATGAAGACCTAAAATTAGTAAGATAATCACACATCAATGATAAATTTTGATAAATATATTAAAAAGGATTGTGTCCCTTAGTTCGACCTTGGTACACTTACCAAGTTAAATAATGTCCTCATATTCAAAGGTGTGGTCTTTTGCATGACCGAATCTGCCTCATGTACTACGATAACACGACTATATTAAAGAGGCATATTTTGCATTAATCAAATGACGTCGTTGTCAGGGACACGACTCACCTTTATTTATCTTCCCCTCTACCTTTTTGGTTTTACTTCTTAGTCCTGTGAATATGATTCGTAGTGTAAATAATAATTGTATTTTTGCATGTAGCCCCCTTTTGTGTATTTGCATTGGTATCTATGCCAGCTCACCTCACGTTGTCCCCACGTGAGGTGGGTATTTTGCAACTATACCCCTGCTGGTTTTGTATTTATAAATAGTCTAGAAATTTGTATATTACGTGTTATTTTTTGTGGAAAATTGTAAAGACTTTGATTATTTTTTATATTGCACTTATACAGTTGCTAGACGGTTTTAATTTAAATATGCGTGGTTGAATTGCATAATAGACCATGGATTTTGTTTTAAGGGTTCTAGAATGCATGCAAACTTTATCATACTTGCAAAAAGGTCCCTGCTAGTATTTAATTTTGGTGTGTGTTTGTTTAATTTCTATAAATATCATCCATGCTCTAAAAAGTATGCAAAAATTGGATAATGTACCTGGATGCATGTTCTTTCATGCCATATTTTTGGTTTTGCGTTTTATGCATTTCGCCTAATTATTAAAAATAAAAAGAGCACCTTTTACCCTTTATTGATTTAGAAAATACCTAAAAATTATAAAGAGTTTTTGGAAAATTCCAAAAAATTATATTTTGTCTATTATAGTATTTTTCTAGCTTCAGACAAAAAATTCCTAAAAATAGATTAGAAAATGATAAAA
Organism: Ottelia alismoides; assembly: GCA_037367405.1. Lineage (NCBI taxonomy): Eukaryota > Viridiplantae > Streptophyta > Magnoliopsida > Alismatales > Hydrocharitaceae > Ottelia > Ottelia alismoides. The sequence continues at coordinate 118,600 of JAZKJV010003190.1, forward strand.
AATTTAAAAGCTCCAAAATCCTATAAAAAATATAGAAATTCCTCAAAGACTCCAACATTATTTAGTTCTATTTGATAATTGTATCTATATATAGTTATATATCAAAATTAGATTTGAGAATTTTTGACTTCATTATTATTTTTAAATCTCAAAACAATACAACATATTTGTTTAATCCCTGCTTTAGGATATTTTTGACTTTAAAAATGCATAAAAATTAGGAAAAAATATCCATAAAATCATAAAAAACATTAAATCTAAAAAAACTCAAAAATATTTTATTTTGTGAATTTCAATTATTTTTACCTATATTTATAATTATAATACTCTACCTTATATTATATAACTATGTATATTTACATATGGTTTATATTATTATTATTATTATTATTATTATAAATACCTTATAAATATTTTACAAACAACCAAAAAATACATATATATATATTATATAATCAGGACTATATTTATTAATATTTTTTCGATTTTTGTCTAGTATTATGATATATTTCTTATATCTTGTGCACATTATTGTATACATATATACCCCTATATATACATATCTATACATTATTATAGAATATTATACTTTAAAAATATAAAAAGAGAAATTAAAATTTAAAAAATATAAAAGGAAAATCAAATAAAAATTTAAAAACGAAAACCCATATAAAAAGGAGACTTGTGTACACACTTCCTTCTTAATTAGCAATAATCATTGGCTACCTTGTTTGCTCTCAGTGGTTCGACCTCTACATGCTTACATGCTATACATCTTTGTTTGTAGAGTATAATAAATTGTACTCCACATTTTTGTTATTTATTGACTCATTATATGTTCTGGGTACTTGTTATTTGAACGTGGGCATCGTGAGCTGTCGTCTCATCGATGATCTATCTTCACTTTTTCAGTGAGGATATTTTCAGACCCTCGCGTAAACCCTCTTCAATGCATGTACACAGTTATCCTTTACTTGCCTTTGTTAGTCCCTAGCAAATACTTATGACAATGAGTGCATACACATATAATAAAGGAAAAAAACAAGTTAGACTGATTTTAACTTTTAAACTTATCTTCATAAAATCAATGTTTGGAGATCGGTCAGACCCTTTGGAATTTAAGTGTGTTTCGGAACCTCATTGGGAATCAGACTTGAAACTCAATAGCTTTCAAGAACAATAAAACTCAGTCCATTTCTTCTTAAAAGCCAGGTAGAACAAGTCTACATCACACACATACCATTATGACAATGAGTCTATCTTGTACAATGTAAGTGATATGTAGCTCCTCTCGGTTGAAGCGGTAAAGAGACAGTCTTCTATAACATAGTGACCCTAATTCATCAATCCATCAACTCTTTCCTCGAGGTGCTGGGTATTCCCTTCTAAGTGCAAGTGCAACCAGCTCAAGAAGAAGAGGCGGAGGAGAGAATGGACGGTAGCCGTTGTAGCTACCTATCCTAGGATGCTTGACTAGTGTAGCCAAGTCATCCAGTTGTAGGTACCATTTTTTAATCTTTGAATATGGCGAATAAGTCTTAGTTATTGAATTCATAACTCCGACGAGAATTGATTTTTCTTTGATTTTTATCCTTCTAACTTTTTGGAGTCTTTATTTCATACTTTTTTTGAAGGTATATGTACAACAAAATTTACATAAGGATTTTTTCCTCTGAAGCCAGTAGATTATCCCTCTTTTGAATCCTTATCGCAACCCACAACATCATGTTTTTGGTCCTCATCTTTATTTGACCAAGTTAGGGTACAATGGCCACTGATTGTGACTTCGCATGTTTCCATTCGTTTGTGTCTCATGCCAGCAAATCTAGCCCTCTACCACTATAATTGAGTTGAGCTAAATGTAAGGTGCATGTATCCGAGTTAGGTCATTATCGATAAAAGTTAAGCGTATGTTTTGAAATATTCTACTTAGGCAGTCAAGATGACACATGAACCCAGAATTGTGGTCTCAAAGGATTATATCTAATAGACATGAAGTGTCTCAATTCCAATTTCTATAAGGTTTCTATGATTAAGTGCATTAAGGTCCAAGCAAACTCCAATCTTTAGATTTTATTCCAGATGAGTTCAATTGTCATTATCGATCTGAAAATGAAAATGTAATGTAAGAAAATATCTTTGTGTACGATTTCTATTTTTTGAACTTTTTATAAATTTTTGAAAAAGTTTTGCAAATTTCTATGCGGATTATGAAATCCTTTTGCAAAATTGTATAGCTTTTTGAAAGTTTTGATTTTTTTAGGGATTTTTAATTAAGGTAAGTGAATGGCATATGTGCAACTATTTACACAGGAGTGCATGAATATTTACTACAATTAAGCGTAGAATTTTTACACTAGGCATTTATGTAGAAGTTAGAAGTCAATTGTTTTTCACATATTATATATACAAGAATTTTACAATTATCTACAAGGTTCTCATAATAGTTTGAAAACATTTTTACAAACATGTTCAAAACTTTATTTTGCAAATAATTTTGATAAACAATTCATAAACATGTACAAAAATTAAAAATCGTTTGCAAAGATTTTTCAAAGGTATAAATAGGTTTTTCAAAATATTTTTACAACCATTTTCCAATTCATTTGAAAACTAAAATTTCAAAATAATTTATTTGAACAAATGAAACACTTTTTTGTAAATATTTACAGAAATATTTTTACAAAGGGTTGATTTTTTTTACAAAATATTTTCCAAATGGTTTTCAATTTGCGTTACAACCATTTTCAAAGCATTTTACAAAACATTTTTTAACCAATTTATTAATCATATTTACAAAAAAATTGAGTTTACGGCAACTAAATAAAAGAATAAGAAGTCGATCAGCCTCACGTACCTAAGATCAACTAATTCTAAGTATAACAATATACACAAAATAGGGATGATCGAGGGTTAGAATGAACAAATCAACGGCTCGGTGTGTCCACCCTATACTTAGGGTAAAGATCCCTAAGTAATGAAAAAATATCAACAAGTGAGGAGAAAAGTGAGGGGATTGAAAATAAATAAAGAAAAGAAATAAAAAGATAAAGATGAGCGAATGAACAACATGTCTCCCCTTATACTTAGGGTAAGAGATCCCTAAGCATAAGCAATGACAAGAGTGATGAAACAGAATGAAGAAAGAACACTCGACTCGTCCACCTCCCCTATACTTAGGATAAAGCACATCCTATGCAAGGAAAACACATGGATCGAGGTGGATGATAGAGACGGCAGATGGAGTGAGAGAAACAAAAGCGAATATATACAAGGTAATGAATATACAATTGTCAAGAAGGTAGAAACTTTACCTTCTTGCGAGACCACTGAGGCATGGATATAACAAGGCGCAAGTCGATATCAAGGTCAACAGTTGACGAAGCCTCATCATGATTGATGTGGTGGTGATCCTCATGGATCTCAAAGCGAAAGGGCATGAACTCATCAATGGAAGAAGTAAGGTCATGTCCAACTTGGGAAGTCTCAGCTTTTTCTGCCCTCCGCGGAAAAGTATCTATAGTTTAAATGCCACGGATCTCATCAACACATCGCCACACATAAGAAGAGGGAACACAAAGGTCTATGGTTTCCGAGTCTTCTCCTTGGAAGAGGAATTCTCGGGTCTCATTTTCATCCATGGTAAAACAAAAATCTCTAATCTCAGCGACATGGTCATAGTCCTCTGAGTTGGCTGACACATGTATACTCTCATTAGGGGTGAGACTCTAAGTGACAATGGGTGCAATGATCGTCTCAATAAGAACACTCTCATTATGGGAACAAAAGCGTATCTTTCCAGATCCATGATCAATAACGACATTCGTAATAGCGAGGAAAGGCCGACCCAGGATGATCGAAGTAGGCTCCCTAAAGGTGGAGTTCTCCATGGGCAATACAACAAAATCAACGGTGTAGATCATGCCCTAGATCTAAATGACAATGTTTCAAGAATACCCATTGGCCTCTTTATTGATCGAACATCGAATTGACAAATCATCCTGATTTTCTTGAGAGGCCCGGGATTGAGTGTCTCGACAAGTGAGGATGGTATTATTTTATCTGATGTGCTGTTGTCAAGGAGAGTGTGATCAAAATGATGGTTAGAAATGACACATCTAATGAAGGGTATTCGTGTCCCTTTTCTTCTTGGACAGATGTTGGGTGATAGTGTGAGCAATGGCCATGGTAAGAATGTGGCGCTCAGTCCTGCGATGTTTCTTCCTTTTCTTGGGTTTAGGTGCATGACAATCCTGAAAATTACCCAAATTGTGTCGAATTATTGTAGTCGGGCGATAAAGATCAATAAAAGATTAACCATACTAATTGCTAAATTGATCAAGTGCGGTTTTAGGTATTTTTTAACCCGAGTAAGCTTCAGGGTCTACTCAAGGAGGCAAAGGAGCAACTTATGGTTCAATATCAACCTTAATGTAGGATTTTTTTAGTATTTTTATGCAATAAGAATGCAAATGCAAATGAATTGATTTCTTTAGAAAGATATGCAACTTACCCCAATTAATTTTTAATTCAAAATAAGTTCAAATTAGGTAAGTGATATTTTTTCTATAAACCTAATTCAATGATGCATGCAAAAAGTATTTTTGTGAATTTTTCATGGTTAAAATGCAATAATAAAAAATGAACATCTTTTATGATTTTTTATACAATTTCAGGAACAAAAAATGTGCAAAATTTATGAAATATGGTCAGAATCTTAAATATGAGTAAATGCACCAACTACATTTTTTAGAATTTTCTGATGATATTTGAATTTTCTGTCAAAACATAGTGAATCTCAGTGATCAATTTTTAATAAATGCATATTTAAAATTCACTCCAAACCAAAATTATCTAAAAAATAGATCTATTTATATTCAATCAAGGAAAAACGAGTTTGTAGAAAATATTATGTGTGGATCAAACTAAAAATCGATTATAAAAATCACTCAATAATTTATTCTTGGAACAAGACATCTCTATTTTTAATGAAATTTGGGCATAAGTTAAAGCACTGACAAACACACATTCTCTGATTTTTGAAGAATTTTCTAGCAAGTTATAGCCAAATGCAAATTTGATCGCATAAAAAGGGTAAAATTACAGTGATTTTCTATGCTCAAATATTAATAGTTCAACCTTATATCATAAAAATATAAACTCAATCTCAATAGATAGAAGCTGATATTCTGATCATCATGATATTTTTATTTTTGCAAGATGATTACAAAACAAGGTCCAAATATGTGCTCCAACACAGGGTCCAAATTATAATCACGAAATAAAAGATCAATAAAAATGTTATGCCTAAGGGTATTTATTTATTTACATATATTGCTAGGTAAGTTTTCGTAATTTTCCTAAAAGGTATTAGTATATCACGTGTTGTGTCCTTCTTCTCCCTTTTCTTTGTGGGTTCCAAGGAAATGGAATCTCACAAGACAAGGAATGTGGCTTGGAGCACGTCCGCTCGTGAGGGAGGTACATGGTTGTGGCTTTGTACGACATGGATGACCGTTGCTCTATGCATGAGACTGCTGGTGTGATGCATGCGGGCATCCACGGTGGAGCGATTGATGGGCAAGGAATTCCCTTATGTTAATTTTGTTGAATTAATAGATGATGTCAAAGTTGTAGGTGGGAAATTCAAGGAATCGTCAAAAATGATCACACTGAGAAATGATATGGAGAATCAAGTCTCAATGCGATCAATATTTTTTTACTTCGGCATGTCCAAAGGTCGAACTCAGGGAGGTAATATGAGAGTTCATGATAATCTCTAAATAATTCATGAAATTAGGTTTTCGAAAGAGATTGAATATTTTTGGTATTTTTATCTTTTTCAGCTTTTTATTGATTTTTATTTAAAGAGATGTAATTAACTGCAAAAAGAAAATATGATACATGGTTTTACAAAATAATTTTTATGAAATAAAATAATGCAACTATGTGGTGAGAAATAAATAAATGCATTATTTTTGTGATTTTAAAGAGATGCAATAATAAGATGCAAAACGAGCAGACCTAACCAAGCCAAGTGAGCAATCATTTTAGATCAAATTAATTAATCCAATCTAGATCCCCTACAAATACACACGAATTAATTCCCTTGTTTTTTATAATAAATTTTTGAGTAGTCAATTCAATCACACTAAATGCATAAGCTCCAAAAATCAAATAATCATGTGAATATAACTTGGCATTCAAAAGTGTCTTAGAGTATAAATCTCGGTAGTCTAGATGACAGAGAATAATTCAAGATTTAAAACAACACCAAGAACATGGAAATCTGATAAATAATGCTCAAGTTATGATAAATTGAAGTTTAGATATTTAAACGTAATAAAAATAAATAAAGTCTTGCAATTATACACTTATGGAGGGCCTTTATGAATTTTGTTGAAGTTGACGTGTTTTCTTTGCAATTTGCCCGAGGGGGCACAGATGTGATTTCTGGAAGTATGCAAGGCTTTTTGCATGAATTACCCAGTGTCATGCATGTTACGCACGGGACCAGGGTGATGAACCGCCAAATCGGCCCTTTAATAGTGCTGAATTAGCACTTGGAATAGTCATCGTAGTCGGGCCGAAGTTGGGCTCATCAAAGACCATCTGATTGATATATCAAATAAGAATGAGATGGTCATATTTATTTTTATTTTACTTGGCAAGAAACCAAGGTCGAACTCAGGGACACACGCTTCTCTCGCATTATCCGGATTTCTATCTATTTAACTAAGTGTTGAATGAGAGACAATATAGGTCAAATCATGCATGAAGGACAAGGAGACACAACAATGCATTAAAATAAAACATGCATTTTTTATTTTATTTTTATTATGCAGATAAATGCCATGAGATGCTATGCCCTAGAACAGAATAATGAGCCAACTAAATCACAAGTTAATTTCAGATTTAAACGAGATGATAAACGTAATATGAACAAGGCACAGATTAAGTAACAAGTGACACTTAGCTATCAAAATAATACATCAAAATTATTGTGTCCATCATAGAAAATGATCATGCCATTAGAAAGTTCGTCAAACCAGCGTTAAAAGGAAACTGAAATCAACTCGATTGGATATATGTAGCTCAAGATATGCAATAAATAAGCTAAAGGCATAACTAAAAGAAAACATGAAAACTAAATTACATACAGGTCCCTGGAAGGGACTAAAATGTAATAAAAATAAGGAGAGGGGCCTTCCCTGTAAAGTACCCACACGCACAGGGGCATTTTTGTAATTTTGAAAACCCGCAAGGGTTTCAATGCAAAATTCCCACTATGCGCATGGCCTGCACGTGATCTGGACCTGTTTGATATTTGGAGAATTCAGAGGGGCTTCTGCGTAAATTACCCAGAAAGCATGTGCCAGGCACGTGCTACTCTAAGTTTGGAGGGCAGCTCGGGCTCGGTAGAGGCTCGGGATTGCTTCGGGCTGGCTCGGGGTACACGAGCCTCCAGGCTTGGTGGCGATGAGGCTCGACGTAGTCTCGAGGACTGCCACGTGGTATCAGGACCTGGATGTAATATGCGGAAGGTGTGAGGGTGCCGATGCAAAAAGCCCCAAACCCACGTGCGTGAGGCACGTAAGCTCCAGCTCGGATGGGGGCGAGGTTCGGCGCTGCTTCGGGTGGCCGTAGCAGGTGGCTCGGGCCACGTGGTGGCTCGAGGGCGCCTCGGGCGAGGCTTGGTCCCACCGAGCCTCCGCGCTCCGGGATGTCGACGTGGCGCCTCCAGGGCCGTTGTATCTCTGCCGTGGGGTGAGATCCAACGGTAGCTGCTCCTCCTTCTTCCTCGAAGGTGGCGGTGCTATCGGAGCTCCGGCGTGAGGCCTGGAGCTCCTCCGCGCCTTGCCGTGCTCGGTGAAGCTCGAGGATGAACGCTGACGCTCTGGCGATGAAGGTCCGAGGTTGGAGAAGACTCGGGAGTACCTGGGACGCTCTATCGACGCATGATCGCCAGAGGCGGAGCTCTAGAACTCAGCTCCGCCCGAGGTCCAGCCAATGACAATGGTAGACATGCAAAAGGGGTTAGATGGAATTCGCGGTGCGTGCGTGCGAGATGGGGTGGACGGAGGGCTGAACGGAGGTGAGGAAGCGGAGCCCTTGGTGGGTTCTCCTCCGCCTCCGGCGGAGGAGAAGGCCTGGGATGAAGGAGGTTGCGGCTGAGTAGGAGGGTGATCGGAGAAGCTAGCGTGGATGGGTGATGTATGACGGAGCTCGTGTAGCAAGCTATGAAGGGTGAATGAAGGAGTATCGACCTACAAAATTAAGCAAAGCAAGATAAAAAATACAAAGGAGATCGGAAGGTTACCTGAGATCGGGCGGAGTGGATGGCCTGGGCTCAAGGTCATCGGAGGACCTCGAGGTCGTCGCACATACTGGGCGGCTGTCCCAACGAGCTCGGGCGGGGCTTGGAGCCTCCGCAGCACCGCCGTGATGGGCGGTGGGTCTCATCGAGGGCATGTCATCTTCGCTCGATCCACACTCCTCCCCCTGTCACAGGGAGGAGGCGGAGGGCTGGGCTATGCCCCGGGAAAAGATGGACAGGTGGAAATGGAGGAGGAGGTGAGTATTTGAAGGGCGACGTTGGCGGTTCCGGTGATGAGGACGTACTTTGCGATGGCGATATGGAGTGAGTGGAGATGTGTCGTGGGGTGTTGGAGATAGCGACGAAGAAGCTGGATGATGGAGGAACGTCGTGGGTGTGTTAGCTGGTGGAAATGGTGGTCGGAGATGACGGGATAATGGAAAGGGCGAAGAGGTCGCGCGATGTGGAGAACGTGGGGACAAAGGACAATCGGAGGTAGACGACGGAGCCCAGCCGTTGGATCGGGAGATCCAACGGTGGTGAGCGACGCGCGAAGGGGCGGCGAGGATTAGATCCGATGCGCGGTGATCGAATGGCGCTGGATGCGCCACATGTCGAGCTAAGGGATCAGCGCTTAAGGACGGTGGCGATGCAGAGAAGGCGTGGATCGAACGGTCCAAATCAAGGGTGTCAAAGAACGGTGTAGATGACGAAGCTCGGGCGTAATCGAAGGGCGCAAAATTCGCCACGTGTCAAGCTCTGGCGAGAGCGCTAACGAATGGTATAGATGCGCCCAGGGGTATGATCAAACGGCTGAGGCAAATGGATGCGTGTGGAGAGCTTGGGGCCGTTGGATCTCAGGAGGAGATCTGACGGCCTAGAGCGCGGGCGGATGTTGCAAAAGAGGGCGGGCCACGTGGCTCACCCAGAACGGGTCACGTGGCCTAATCAGATGATTCCGAGAGAAAAAAATTATTTTTGAGGGTTAATTTGGCCGAATTTGGGAAACTCAAAACATGAAAGTTGTAGATCTCGATGAGATCTACAAGTTTCATGTTGACCAAAAGTGGAGAGGAGGTCATCTGTAGACACCAATCATTTTTGAAGGTTTGTTTAAGGTTAAATATACCACAGATTTTTGTTTTGAATTTTTTTTGTGATTTTTAATTTATTAAGGACTCTGATAAATACAAGACTTTAACAGAATTTTATTAACATAACTTTAAGCAAGGGGGTTAATACGGAAAATAAAGATGATGAAATTGGGTTTCATCACCCCCTATACTTAAGCGATGCTCGTCCTCGAGCACTATGCTCGTCCTCGAGCACCAAAGAATGAATAAGCTGGATTAACCCCCTTGTGCATGTGAGTACAGGATCCAATCCGATCAAGTCGACTCGACTTTAGAGGTCCAAAATCGTAGAGTTCAACCCAGCCTTAATCAAGAGGCATCCAATTCCTCTACTTCTCCAGACTCTCTCTGATGTACATATAATCTAAAGGATATGACATTTTAGTGTTGATTGCGATTCTGAGAGTAGAGTCAAATCGGCACCCAAAGTCTTGGTCCGAGAAAATCTCCTAAGGACCCAATCCTCAACACTAGAGAATAAATCAAATCTTGCATCCATTCCACCGTCTCTTTAGTTGTCAGACTTAGAAAATGTAGATGGCAGGCCAGTAATGGAGGGTATGGGTTTGTGTCATTTCTTCTCTCCCTCTCATTGGAACAAGGATTCTCTCTAATGCCTTTTACGCAACACATTTTTGGTGTTGATCAGTGCGTCCATCAAGAGAAGTTGGAGCCGTTTGCACTTGTTTTCCTGGGAGTACACCGGGGTATGTCTCTTTTGAGTACCTATCGTACATTCTACACCCAGACTTGTAGCATTTACGATGCAGAGCCCTTTTTTGGTGCAAGCCCGACTCCTGGTCCTAATAGCGGTGGTCCAAGTGGACACTTTGAAAAGTTTGGGAGCACTCGCCTTTGGTGGAAGCTCTTTGATATTTGACTTTGTGGAATGAGAGCTTTTTCTTTGAAACTTCATTTACTTGTATAATTTTTGGCTAGCTCCACTGCTTTTACCAAGAGTTGGCGCACACTGATCAACAATTTTTGTATTTATTTCACACCCTGGCACTTAGGTCAATATCAAGAGATTAGTATAAGAACCAAGTTCTCATACTGGCTAATATTGCTGACACTCAGGTTTCATGAAGCCTCCAAAGATTTTATCCCATCCTCGAGCATCATTAGATTAAATCCAAACTCGACTTCCTCATCCCAATCCCTCAGGTGAAAATCAACTCATCTCATTAAAACCGCAGTCGTGTATGTGATGTGCTGATCATATTCTTTATGTCTGAGACTAAGCATGGGATATAGCATGTAAATCTAGAAACCTAGGGGAATGTGGATGATTAAGTCTATGACCCTGATGGCTAAGGCTGGTTAACCTAAAATCTCAAAGACCTCATAAAACTAAGTCTCCTTGATCATTTCAGATCCTGGGTGGAAGTGTAAGTGTAGAGGATTAATCCAACTCCTTCATTCAGAAACAAAACCTTTTTTTTGAACTTCAAGAGTTATTAGGACTGCCTAAACTCAATTAAGCATCTACGTTCAGCCAGTATGGATGTAAGTACAGGCTGAAGCCTGTTGCTTGAGGATGGGGCCTTACGCGATGTCCTCTAAACCATCCAATCTGCTAAGGGCGAACCCTCACTGAATGCGGCTTACTTAATTGAGCTTAGTAGTCACTAACGACTCCTAAAGGATTTTTGGGTTTTTCTCATTTTTATGGATTTTAATTTGAGAGTTAAAACACAAGTTAGACTCAACTTTCCTTGTAAAGAGACAAAAGATTTTCAAAACCATGTCACACAAATAAAAAGTTTTCAAAACATTTTCAAAAGAATTTTTCAAAATAATGAAAAACCATTTTCAAAAATATTTTTTTTTATAAAAAATAGTGTAACATAATATCAAAAAGTCGTGAAAAACATTTGAGTTCTCTTAGTCCAAAGAATTTTACTCTAGCCAAAAAGTTTTAAATTTTTCAAATTTTTCAGATTATAGCTAAAGTAAGTATACGGTATACCCCCTATACTTAAACTTTGCTATGTCCTCATAGCACTAGATGTTACAAGCTCATAGGTCCATTTAAATATAAAGGAATATACGGGCGCTAAGAGGGCTCCCCCTATACTTAGGTTAGAAATAACCTAAGTATAAAGGCAAGGAGAGTAGAGACAATCACGGGGACTCGGCCCCCCCTATACTTAGGCTGAGATTAGCCTAAGTATAAACATTGGAAATTGATGCTGGGAGGGACCCAAGGGGAATGAAGAAGATGGATGGATGTACAGATGAGCGGATGAATCTATGGAGATGAATGGAGTGACTAAGGTTTTGGGGAGTGTATCGAAGCAAACAAGGCTCAATCAAGCAAGCAAGACCCTTAAATTCACCAACTCACACATGAAACCAACCGTGGTTGGTTTATTATCTTATCAGTTTTATTGGTGATAAAACATTTGATTTTACGCAGAGAAAAAAATGTTAAGTAAAAATCAAGCGTAAACGAGGGTGTTGCTCTCCCAAAACCAAAGTTTTACTCCATTGTTGGTTGACTTGCAATTAACAGTCCCAATTATTCTTAAGGTTGTCACTTGTCACTTAATTAAAGTTAGCACATAAATCAAGAAATCATCATCTACCGTTCATTCCCTTTTTCCATTAACTTAGGTTATCAAGCTAGGAGGGAGAAATCAAGAAAAAGCCGTTTATTCGATGAAAACCGCGATCTAGGCTATGCGAGAAAACATGCAGTGATTTGACGAGAAATACGTGAAAACTTGGGCTGTTTTGAAAACAAAAACTCATGTATGCAAGTCATCAGAAAGCCACACCTAACATGCTTCTTTTAGCGGGGAAAATTTTCTTTTAATTTGACTAAGTGAAGCGATGCTACGTGCGTCTTGAGTTAATGTGTGTCCTACCTACGAGCAAGCACATAAAAATACAAAAATTAACTAAGCTCGAAGAGCCACGTGCCTGGTCCTAGGTCGACACTCAAGTGGGGATGATCCCCACACAACCACGATCGTTCGATTACAATCGCGAGCCTTCGATCGAAGGCCGCTGTAAAAGACGAATTATTACATGTATGGCATGGAAATAAAAATGCGACACATTTTTTTCTTTATATGTGCTCCAAGCTTGCTCCTACGGTTCCTCGCAACGGGAGACATCAGCTCCTCGCCTCCTTGATTGATCAAGGGCCCTGCCACAGAAACAAAGATTAGAGAACAAATAAAAAAGAAAAATTTTATAATGCAAAATATGTGTACATTTGACCTATAAAAAGGAACACTAAATTAAACAAACAAAAATCCAAAAAAATACAAGAAATGAGCCGTGTCCCCGGCAACGACGCCATTTGATGAGCCTCAAAATCGTCCCTTTAAAAGTGTGTAGTTAGCACTTGAAATAGTCATCGCAGTCGGGCCGAAATTGGGCTCATCAAAGACCATATTATTTAAATATAACAATAGAAATGAGATGGTCATATTTATTTTTATTTTACTTAGCAAGAAACCAAGGTCGAACTCAGGGACACGCGCTTCTCTCGCATTATCCGGATTTTTATCTATTTAACTAAGTGTTGAATGAGAGACAGTATAAATCAAATCATGCATGAAGGACAAGGAGACACAACAATGCATTAAAATAAAACACGCATTTTTTTATTTTATTTTTATTATGCAGATAAATGCCATGAGATGCAATGAAACTATGCCCTAGAACAGAATAATGTGCCAACTAAATCACAAGTTAATTTCAGATTTAAACGAGATGATAAACACAATATGAACAAGGCACAGATTAAGTAACAAGTGACACTTAGCTATCAAAATAATACATCAAAATTAGTGTGTCCATTATAGAAAATGATCATGCCATTAGAAAGTTCATCAAACCAGCATTAAAAGGAAACTGAAATCAAGTCGATTGGATATATGTAGCTCAAGATATGCAATAAAGAAGCTAAGGGCATAACTGAAAGAAAACATGAAAACTAAATTACATACAGGTCCCTGGAAGTACTAAAATGTAATAAAAATAAGGAGAGGGGCCTTCCCTTTAAAGTACCCATACGCACATGGGCATTTTTGCAATTTTGAAAACCCGCGAGGGTTTCAATGCAAATTTCCCACTGTGCGCATGGCCTGCACGTGATCTGGACCTGTTTGCTATTTGGAGAAGTTGGCGGGACTTCTGCGTAAATTACCCAGAAAGCACATGCCAGGCATGTGCTACTCTAGGTTCGGAGGGAGGCTCGGGCTCGGTAGAGGCTCGGGATTGCTTCGGGCTGGCTTGGGGTATACGGGCCTCCAGGCTTGGTGGCGATGAGGCTCGGCGTGGTCTCGGGGACTGCCACGTGGTATCAGGACCTGGATGTAATATGCGGAAGGTGCGAGGGCGCCGATGCAAAAAGCCTCGAACCCACGTGCGTGAGGCACGTGAGCTCCGACTCGGATGGGGGCGAGGTTCGACGCTGCTTCGGGTGGCCGTAGCAGGTGGCTCGGGCCACTTGGTGGCTCGAGGGCGCCTCGGGCGAGGCTCGGTCCCACCGAGCCTCCGCGCTCCGGGATGTCAACGTGGCGCCTCCAGGGCTGTTGGATCTCCATCGTGGGGCGAGATCCAACGGTAGCTGCTCCTCCTTCTTCCTCGAAGATGCAGCGCTATCGGAGCTTCGGCATGAGGCCTGGAGCTCCTCCGTGCCTCGCCGTGCTCGGTGAAGCTCGAGGAAGAACGCTGACGCTCTGGCGATGAAGGTCCGAGGTTGGAGAAGACTCGGGAGTACTTGGGATGCTCTATCGACGCATGATAGCCGGAGGTGAAGCTCTAGAACTCAGCTCCGCCCGAGGTCCGGCCAATGACAATGGTAGACCTGCAAAAGGGGTTAGATGGAATTCGCGGTGCGTGCGTGCGAGATGGGGTGGACGGAGGGCTGAATGGAGGCGAGGAAGCGGAGCCCTTGGTGGGTTCTCCTCCGCCTCCGGCGGAGGAGAAGGCCTGGGATAAGGAGGTTGCGGCTGAGTAGGAGGGTGATCGGAGAAGCTAGCGTGGATGGGTGATGTATGGCGGAGCTCGTGGAGCATGCTATGAAGGGTGAATGAAGGAGTATCGACCTACAAAATTAAGCAAAGCAAGATAAAAAATACAAAGGAGATCGGAATGTTACCTGAGATCGGGCGGAGTGGATGGCCTGGGCTCGAGGTCATCGGAGGACCTCGGGGTCGTCGCACATACTGGGTAGCCATCCCAGCGAGCTCAGGCGGGGCTTGGAGCCTCCACAGCACCGCCGTGATGGGCGGTGGGTCTCATCGGGGGCATGTCGTCTTCGATCGATCCACACTCCTCCCCCTGTCACAGGGAGGAGGCGGAGGGCTGGGCTATGCCCCGGGAAAAGATGGACAGGTGGAAATGGAGGAGGAGGCGAGTATTTGAAGGGCGATGTTGGCGGTTCCGGTGATGAGGACGTGCTTTGCGAGGGCGATATGGAGTGAGTGGAGATGTGTCGTGGGGTGTTGGAGATAGCGGCGAAGAAGCTGGATGATGGAGGAACGTCGTGGGTGTGTTAGCTGGTGGAGATGGTGGTCGGAGATGACAGGATAATGGAAAGGGCGAAGAGGTCGCGCGATGTGGAGAACGTGGGGACGAAGGACAATCGGAGGTAGACGAAGGAGCCCAGCCTTTGGATTGGGAGATCCAACGGTGGTGAGCGACGCGCGAAGGGGTGGCGAGGATTAGATCCGATGCGCGGTGATCGAAGGGCGCTGGATGCGCTACATGTCGAGCTAAGGGATCAGCGCTTAAGGACAGTGACGATGCAGAGAAGGCGTGGATCGAACGGTCCAAATCAAGGGTGTCAAAGAACGGTGTAGATGACGAAGCTCGGGCGTAATCGAAGGGCACAAAATTCGCCACGTGTCAAGCTCTGGTGAGAGCGCTAACGAATGGTATAGATGCGCCCAGGGGTATGATCAAACGGCTGAGGCAAATGGACGCGCGTGGAGAGCTTGGGGCCGTTGGATTTCTGGAGGAGATCTGACGGCCTAGAGCGCGGGCGGATGTTGCAAAAGAGGGCGGGCCACGTGGCTCACCCAGAACGGGCCACGTGGCCCAATCAGATGATTCCGAGAGAAATTTTTTTTTGAGGGTTAATTTGGCCGAATTTGAGAAAACTCAAAACATGAAATTGTAGATCTCGATGAGATCTACAAGTTTCATGTTGACCAAAAGTGGATAGGAGGTCATCTGTAGACACCAAATATTTTTAAATGTATTTTTAAGGTTAAAAATACCACAGATTTTTGTTTTGAAATTTTTTTGTGATTTTTTATTTTTTAAGGACTCTGATAAATACAAGACTTTAACAGAATTTTATTGACATAACTTTAAGCAAGGGGGTTAATTATGGAAAATAAAGATGATGAAAATGGGTTTCATCACAAGGCCTTTCGGTAATTCTCTTACCGTCACGTGTAGGAGGCATGTGAGGGCTGGTTCGAAGGCAGGTTCTGTTCAACTACTCTACATGGGTGGTTCTGGCAGCTTCGGGTCGCCCGAAGCTTGGGTTCGGGGCAAGCCTTCACGTGTGATGCTACTACTGCTCCGGGTGGTTCTGAAGCTTGAGGTTCGAATGATAGCCTCGGATCTGAGGCTGTAATGTGATCTAAACCGTTGATGAAGGATCAATCCTTTGGCTGGAATTTGGGTGATGATTGACGGTTGTGATCAGTTGTGTTCTTGATTTGGTGGATGTTGTTGTTTGTACCTGGGCACGAGTCGAAGGTGGATGGTATGAGGTGCTTCTATAATTGGAGAAGGCGGAGCTGCGGAGAAGTTGCATTGGTGAAGCTCCGATGATGCAGTGGAGTTGATAGACCTGAGATTGGAATGAAGGATATACGACGAAAGGAAGATGCAAGGGGAACATGGTGGAATCGCCTGATGGGTTGGAAGACAAGGACGCCTTCCTCCGGTGATCGCCTTGCCACGGGCGGAGCGCGGCGCAGGTCCGCTATTCTGGAGGAGCAACAACACAAGGGGGTTCCCTTGTGGATCTCGCCTGGAGATGGGTCTTCACCATGGGATGAATCTTTGTCACCGATTCGGCCTTCATCTCTCTCTCCTCTAGATTTCGTTTGTTGACATATGTCGATCATGGTCGATCGGTGATGGTTTAAATATGGAGCAAAGATGTCCATAGATTAGGTGGCTATGGAGATAAGGTTGGTTCCTGGATTTGGGGAGAAGGCTCATTAGGATGAGATAGGGTTCTATAATTGCAGGGGATAGGATAGAGAAAGGACGGGTGGTTAGGTGGTTCGGCCGTTGGGAGGTGTTAAGAGATGGGGACGGTCGGGTGGCCGGAGATAGAGTTGGTTGGCGATTCGAGGGGATCAGTGCAACGGTGAGAGGTAGATCATCATAGAGATGGAGATCGAGGGGTGGAAGGTGGTGCTGAGGCAGGTGTGGCGACGCTCAGTGGCGGAGGAAGAAGGTCGCGCGCTAGGCACGTGACAAAGGAAAGGGGGAAAGTGTCATGTGCTAGGCATGTGCATGGGGTGACATCAGAATCAGGTGCCTAGCATGTGAGGATAGAGAAGCGGCTGACCAGGGCCAAGGTGGCCTAGTGATGTTGCGCCACATGGCACACGACTGTTGACTATGCATTGATCAAGACTTAAAAAGTACACGAATAAGTCAATTAAAAATAGAAAATGGACCCAAATGAAAAATGACCAACACGAAAAATACCTGTCTAAATGCAATCTATGATGTTCATGAAGGACTCAAGTGCACATGAAATGTAGAATGAAGATGTGCTATTTTTGGGTGTATTTATGTATATAAAATACCAATTTTTGGCTTTGCAGTTTTTATTGATTTTATGATGATAAATAAATACATACAAAATAAACATGCTATGAAATGATTTAGTGGACTCAAATGTGATTTTTTTGAATTTTTTATGGATTTTAACTGGGTCATAAAAATTAGGGGAGTTAATTATGTACAAGTGGATTATGTGAGTAAGCTTAAGTGAAAACATGTTATTTTTATTGCTTTTCTGATTTTTTGGATTTTGATTTTATGTAATTTATTAAAGATATAAATAAAATAAAGGGATAAAAAATAAAATAATTAAAATGAGCGAAATATGCACATGAATGATGGGTCAAACTTAGCAAATATGTATGTATAATTAGGACCCAAACCCCAATTTTCAGAAATGGACTCCAATTCTTTCGAATTTGTTCTTGATTTGTTGATAACTGAATGTATATTAATTCAAAATTGAGTAGAGTTCATTTTGACACCGTACGAGAGAGATATCAATGTTTTCGTATGTTTGTCTTGAAATCAGGGCTTGAGATTCTTTTGCATATTTACATGTTAGCATTTTTTAAATTTTTTCGTGGATTAAGGTTAGTGATATGTACAAAATGAAGTTGGTTTTATGCAAATGGTGTTAACATGAATTAATTAAAATTGCATGAAGTTAGGTGAAAATATGCAGATGAATATAAATGCAGAAATGAATAGTAATTTGTGCAAATTAATTATGAGTGCATGTCAGTTAATTTTATGAAGTTAACATGTAAATGATATTAAATTCATTGGAAGAAGATTTATTTTCAGCTGATTAGAGTGATGAATCACAGATTCATCAACGGCCATGCAAGGGAGAGCATGAACGGTGGTAGAGGAAGAGGACACTACTATGGGAAAGGTGGACGACTGATGTTCGCGACGTTAGGTTGCAGCTGCAGTTGGCCTGCGGAGGTAGAGGTAGTCACGGAGTAGGAAGGTTGCGGGGAGCAGGAGATGCGGCGGTGCAATTGTGGCTGGAGAAGGGTGCGGTGACCGCATGATGAAGAGGACTTTGGCGAGGGTCTAAAATAATCCTCACTCAAGAAAGTGAAGATAACATGTCGTTGAGTTGACCGTTCACGAAAGCCCAATTGAATCAACAAGTACCCGCAACACAATGACTGAATCAGTTAAATCGCAAAATTTGCGAGTCATTGTTTATTTTTTTACTCTACATAAATAAATGTATAACTTTAAGCATGTAGACGTCAAACCACAGAGAGCAAGCTAGGCATCCTATGATTATTGCTAATCAATGGTATTATGTACATACTTGTCTTTTTTGTTTTTATATGGGTTTTAATTATTGATATATATATTTATTTTGATTAATTATATAGATATAAAATATATAAAATATATATATAGATATATAATAATATATAGATAATATATAGATATATATGTATATAGATTAAGAGAACAATCAAATATAGATATTGATTTTTTTGGGTTTTTTAAATTTTTACAATTTTCATTTTGCATTTTTTGATCTCTTTTTATTTTTTTAAAAAATATTGATATATAATATAATATATAATAATATAGGGTATATTGTATATATATGTATACATAGCTATATATAGTATATAATACATAAATATAGATATAAATACCTTAAGAATATAGGATTTGTTTTTACTTTTATATTTTTCTAATGTTTTTTTATTTTCCTGGTATTTTTACATATTTTTATGGTTTTTAAATAATAGAAAAAGGCAAAATGGGGACTTTTCAATCCAACAAAATGGTTTTTGGATTTAAAAATATTAAACAAGCCTTAAATATCTAAAATAACTTTAAATAGATAATATATATAATAAAGCAAATTATAAGACAAAAATCAATGTTTTTGGGTTTATAAAAATAAATTTCATGATTTTTATGAGTTTTTGAGTGTTTTGCAAATTTTATGTTTTTTATATTTTTATGTGATTTTTTATTTGGAGCGAAAAATATAACAATATATATATAATAGTTTTTTGGAATTTTTAAAGATGTTTTAATTTTTTTATGATTTCCAATGTTAATAGGGAAATTTAAGTCACTGTTCAAATTTTAATAAATAGATAAATTCCTTAAAATCCAAATAAAAAATTATATCAATTTTCATCCAAGGCATACACGATAATCTTTGCAAAATAAAAATTGAACAGGGTGTATTTTTAATAAAAATCCAAAGAAAATACAATTAAAGTTGCCTAGAAGGGATATTTAGCAACTGAAAATATGTATACTTGCATTTCAGAACAACATTCCAAAGTCTAGGGGCATACATGATATTTTCACGTAATATATTAAACTATACAAACTTGGGAAGAGAATATATGCAAATATACTAAACATTTGGCCCTTTGTACAAATCTCCCATAAAAATATATACTGAATATACAAATGTTGGGACTATAAATAAGTACATTAAATCGTGAGGATATGCGTGCAAAATGCCCAACTAACGTGGGGACCCCACATGGGATGAGCTTGCATGGGTTTATTCGCAATATCCATGAACATGGAGGGCTTTATTGTATTTTTTTAACAAATATTTACACTCCAAATAATAGTTTATATACCAAAAATAAAAGAGAAAAGGCGGAGGGGTTCAGGGTAATCTACCCCTTATTACGCACTGGAGAATGGTCTGGATCAAATCACTTAACTCCATCCGATGGTAGAGTCACGCTTCATTTCGTCGCTAGATCAACCCTCGAGATTAAATTTAGGCAGAGGCGTTGATTCAATGGATGCTGCTGCCCAGGAAGAACGAGGAAGAACAAGTCTTCCCTCGACCTTCGATCGCCATTATCTCGTTTCTCCTGGGGTCTCCTATGATGCTCCGCTGCGCTACACGTCCGGGAGGTGATTCCGCAGCTGATGGAGCCCTCCAAAAGGTCCAGGACCTAGTGATGGGGTCCTGGCATGTTGAAGAAGTACGAGCGCCTGGAGACCCTCATCCAGGTTTGATGATGGCCCAGGAAGGGCCGTTCGACAGAGAACCTACACGGAAATGGTCTTGGGCTCGAGGCGATGCTCCTCGGCCAGAGATGAAGCTGAGATGCATACATATGAAGGTGGGCGGAGAGGCCCCATCAAAAGGAAGAGGGGGAGCCTCGATTCGCCGATCCAGCAAGGATTGGAGGGTCCAGATGGGGTGGTCATATGAAGAACGCTAGGGGGAATGAAATGGGGTGAATGTGGCGGTCGGAGACTGTCAGGAGCACGGTGGAATGGCCACAGCCCTAGCGGCTTAGACAATCGAACAAATGGGAAATACGGCTACCCCAATGGATTAAAAGCTAATATAATTGCAGAACTGAAAATGCAATAAATAAATCTACCTAGGAATTAAAAAGATACAACTCTTATACCTGCTGGTGGGCAAGGAGCAGGGCAACCAGAGAAGCTCACCGTGGATCCGCTCCTCTCCTCGCTCCGCCGTCTCCGAGCATGGGGGAAGGCTCGCTGTCACCAGCCTTTGCACTCACACATAAGGAATCGGGAAGAAGCTCCAAGAGGGATCAAGAATGGAACTAAAGGATTGGGGAGTTATTTATACACAAAGTTTCTGGCAATTTTTGAGGGACTTTATTGATTGGTTCGAGTGATGTTCGGAAGATCTGATGATTACGCTGAGAGATGGGTGTGATGCGAATCGAATCCACGAAGGACTCGAGGTAAGATAAGGTCCAGATCAATTAGTTGGAGGCGAAGAAGGTAGCAACCTCAAGGCTCTGGCAACGTTAGGGGTGAAGCAGGGGTAGTTGACCCAAGGTCAACTACTCATGCGACTTGATTGGTCCACATTGGGCCACATCAGGATAAAATAGCCATTTTATTCTGAAATAAATAAATTTAAAATAATAAATGAACTAATTAATTTTTCATATAAAATAAAATTGTTGATTATTTTATGTAGTATTTTAATATTATTTTTATTTATTTTCATGAGTTAATTTATTACAAGTTACTTTTTTACAAGTATGATTATAGGGATATTGACCTATGTTTTGTATATTTCATTTTTATTTTGTATTATTAATTTTATTATTTTATTCTCAGATTTTATATATTTATAACTTATTTTTATGTGTACAAATATTGTTTTATTTTATTTTCTGATTTTTTTGTTTACTTAAATAAATAGGGGTTTTGAATATATATGTATAATTATAGGTATTTCATCTATGTGTTTATGTATAGTATTTAATTTTTATGTCTTTTTTGTGATTTTATTTTATTATAAATATGTACATATACTATAAATAATATTTACAAAATTATAAAAAATATAAAATTATAAAAATAATAAAGAGTAAATAAATGAATATTTTATTCATGTATATGGTACAATAGGGGTCCAAAACCTAACTTTCACGCCTTAACTCCAAATTAAATGAAACCACCTTCATTAAATTGCTTATTAAATATTATATACAATTAAAGATGACTTTGATGCATTTTGAGTTTTTATTAAGGAGATATGATTCTAGGAATTTTGGGTTTTGGCTTTTTAATTCAGAGTATAAAATGTACACTGGGTATTATTTTTGCACAAACTCAATTTTGTATTTTTATTCGTATTTTTATCTACAATTTCATATACAAATTTTCTTTATTTGAGGTATAAATAACAGAAAATAAAATGGGTCTCAAAAGTGGGTTATTGATGAATAAATAAATGGGATTTTAATTGTCTTATTGGCCCCTATCTCCCCTACTTTATTTCTTGTCGATCAAATCAATTCTTGACTTGGTCTCGGGGTTTAGGATCATAAAATATCTTTGGCACTTTATTATATTTCTTTGTTTTCTTTATTCTATAATTTTGGCATTAAAACCAATGTTTTATACACTATAAATGGAACAAATAATGAATATTAATTTGTACAAAATAATGCTATATACTGCATTAGCTAGGGTTTTTAAGGCCAAAATGATAGAATAAAGGTGATGAAATGGAGATTCATCACCCCCTATACTTGCCTTTACTAGTCCTTAACAAACACTTATGCAATGAGTGCAAAAATAAAAAAGAAGAAAAGAAAAAGAAATAATATGAAATAATTATCGACTTTTAAACTGCTCTTTAATAAAGTCAAAGTTTGGAGCTTAGAGAAGGCCTTAGGAATAATGGTGTGTTCAAAACCACATTGAAGTCGAGAAGTGTGACATAACAACCCTTAGATTCCATACTCCTATCATCCAGTCCAATTCATAGCCAGGTTAGAACCATCCTCTCAGTCGCATATTCTTGGTACCTTGAAATGGTAGAACCACATGTGTGAATTTGTTCAACTCTTCCCTGATAAAACCATCGAACCATCAAGGTGTCTGTTCTCCTAGTAACTCGTCCTCATGGAGACAAATATTCCCTTTTAAGGTCAGGTGCTCCCGGTCTTTACAACCGAATGTGGGAGAAGTTAGAAGAGTGGGAAAAGAAGTGGAAAGTGACTAGTGTAGTCTTCATTCCCTTGTGAAGTCGGTCAGTGTAACTGATTCTTCACCAAGAAGCAAGCTTTTTATGAAGCTCAAATTTTTGTGGAATTTTTGGGTATAGGATTCTTTGGATATTTTCTTTGACTATATACAGTTTCTTCATTCTTATTTGTGCCTCGGTGAATATATCATCTTTTTGTTCCACCCATTTTCAGGGGTCTTGGAAAAAGTTGCGTCGGTAGACCATCCCTCATCGGAAGCATTATCTCAATCCACCTCCAGTCTTTAGATATCATTTTTACTGAAAGAAGTGGGTTAGAGTACCGATGTCGGTAATCCCCAAGAATGGTTCCTGAGCCACCCTTGACGAAGCGACCTTGCATCATCCCGACTTCGACTCCAAGATTTTTCAACAGTCCGTCTGAGTTGAGCTAAGTACTAAGTGTGAGGTTCCAGTCAAGTCAATGTCTCAAGAGTCTTACGGTTGATATGAAGGGTCCTAGTTAAGAACGAAAAATTGACTTATGAACATAGTCTTATGGAACCTAAAGAATTAAGTCAAGGTGACCTGAAACATCTCCACTTCCAGCCCTCAATGTGTTCCTCTTAAATTAAGTGTATTAAGGTCTATTCCAAGCTTCAACCTTCAAACTTTATTTTGACTTGTTCAATTGTTTATATTATTCTGAAAAATGTGAATGATATATACAATGCAAGAAAAATATTTTTGTGATGCCATTATCTAATTTTGAACTTTTTTATGGATTTTTGAAGAAGGTTTGCAAATTATTATGCATTTTTTGAAAAGATTTTACAAATATTTTTGGGATTTTTCAAAACAAAAATAATTTTTGAAAAAGAAGGAAAGTATGTGCAGATATTTACTCAGGCATGCATCTATTATTTGCAAGAATCGAGGTTTATGGATTTACAAGATATGTGTTATTTATGTTATAGATACATATATATACAATTGGTGAAAAGTGTTCATTTATTAGGATGATGTGTATATTCCTTAAACTTATTTAAAAACAATTTTACAAACAATTTTGAAAATTATAGTCCAAAATACTTTTTACAAATAGTGTTGACAAATATTTACAAACATTTAAAGTCATTTTACAAAGGTTTTTCATATATATGGATTTTTCAAAATATTTTGCAACCATTTTCAAAACCATTTGCAAATAGGTTTTCAAAACAGTTTTATTTCACACAAAGAAAAGATATTTTTTACAACCCAAACATTTTTGCAATGGTTGAAAACATCCTACAAAATATTTTTCAATCATTTTTAAAAAGATTTTTAAAAAACATTCCCAAACTATTTTTTCAATTATTTTGCAAAACATTAATAAGTATATACAAAAAGAATTTGAGGAATAATGTCCATATTTTTGTTAGTTGATTTAATGATTTGTATATGCATATGTATAGTATTTTAGCCACACTGATTGAAAACACGAAAGTATGAGCTATGACAAAAGTATGTACAACATATATATGACTCCCTATACTTAACTTGAGCTATGTCCTCATAGATCAGAGAGAAATAGAGAAGACATGACATGTACAGAGTATAAAAGGGCCTATACTACAATGACTAAAGAATAATGAACGAAAGAATGAGAAGTTGATCGTCCTGCCTATAATTAGTATTAAATAATCCTAAGTATATCATACTGTACACAAGGCATGGAGGGTCGAGGGTGGGAATGAACAACTCAACGATTCATCTTGTCTCCCCGCATTCTTAGGGTAAGATATCCCTAAGTATAGACAGGAATATCAACAAGAGAGGAGACATGTGGTGAGGCAAGGAATGAACAAGTTACGTCACTCATCCCCCTATACTTAGGATGAAGTATGCCATAGGTATATAGGCAATGATTGAGGGAAGCAAAGCATAAAATAGAAAATACAAAAGAAAAGAAGAAAATAAGAAAAGGAGAAAACTAATGGAAGAGTTTTTTAGTAACATTATCTGAATCTTTCGATGATGCTGAGGTTGTGGATGCTTCCTCTTGCATACACTTGGGTAGAATCAACAAAAACCAAGAAGGTATCATGCTTGAGGTACGGCTTCAGTAGCTGATTGATAACATGGTCCCGACCCGCAGTTTAAAATGTGTTGTCGGTGTAGAAAAAACTGCAGAGAGGGAATCGTGTTGAATCAAACAAAAAATTATGATAAAACAGAAGAAAAATCCTATTTTATCGTTCGCTACTATTTTTACCAAGTGAGTGTGCCTGGTTCGAACTCAAGGAAGCTGAATATTTAAACGGTGGTTCTCGAGATAAGGAAAGAATTGTAGAAAAGTCCTATTTTATTCTTGATTTTACAAGGAAAGAAATTGAAAACAAATACGACTTAAAACAAACTCAAGATGACGAAAATCAAAACCACAAAGTAAAGCGACGAAAAATACGGAAAAAATACTCAAAAAATATCTTGGGCAAACTACCCTAAAAAAATCGTTAAAAATGTGAAAAATACGAGTTCCAAACGACCCCTACAAGCCAGGGGCCTAACTGCAAAGAAAATATATTATTTTTATTATAGAAAGATCCCTGTAGGGACCAAACTGAAAAGAAAATAAAAGAATTACATTTAGGTCCCCGTGCGGGGACCTAATTGTAATTTCTGGAAACTTTGGAGGTGGAAGTGAACTTCTGGAACTTGACTGGGTTTATTACGCAATTGTTCTACCGCTTCGGATTGACGGTCAAGATTAGATGTCAGCGTTCGTTCTGGATCGTCCAAGTGCTAAACACGTGTCGGAAGCCTGTACGTCCTGACGTTCTTCCATCGTTCTTCAATTCTTGCGCAGGTAGAGATGGGGTTTCCTTCTCCGGCTTTTCTCCGGCAAACGAAGACGATTTGGGGCCTCCGTCGGGGCCAGAGGGGTGACTCCTTCACACCTCGATCTCGCTCGCGGTAGAGATCCTCCAAGGGTGGCGGAAGACGGTGGTTCTCCGGTGATGAAGTTGGCGTCTTAAATGATCCTGGAAGCTGATGACGAATTTGCGCCTTCTTTGAATGGCTCGTTCATTGCGTTTGAGAGTTCCATTTGCCTTGAATTTGCTCTAGATTAAAGTTGATCCTGCAAAGAAGGAATATATAGGCTTGATTTGCGAAGCAATCAACCAAAAGATTTAGAATTACAAGATCAAAATGATGAAGTTTCCAGGATTAATGAAGAAAGTCGTATAAGAGGAAGAGATGTGAGAATAGTTTTTGGTTTAATTCGATGTGATCTTGAGAAAATAGAGATATAACGTCTAATTATGATGATCAATCGTACTAATTACATGATTAAAGTAACTAAACACAATACGATCTTCGAGAAATGAAAATGGCTAAAATGGATGAAGAGATCTATGAAGAGAGGTTTATTTACATGATTTGACGGCTCGACGGGCGATCTTCCCGGAGCTGGACGCGACGCTAGGCAGCGATGCAAGGCGTTGAGGCACCTTGGAGCTTCTCCTCCGACAATCGTCTTCCACGCGGGGTGGCTGGCTGGTGCTGTCACCACCGGAGTTGGCCGGCACGGAGCTTGGAAGGAGAGGGGTCAGTTCTGGAAGTGGCGGCTTTCAGGTAGTTGGAGAAGACTGAAGTGGTTACACCAACTTCATGTCTTTTTATAGGCGGATTGACGAAGTTCTAAGGTAGATCTAAGGGCTGGCGTGAAGTTAGGTTGTTAGGGGAAGAAGTTAGATGGCTTAGATCGAGCAAGGAGGTTAGAGAGCGAGCTGGATAATTTGTTGAACTTCGGCCGGTGGAACAGAAGCCAACTGACTACTTGAAGAAGAAGAGCCAGGTGCTGACACATGTCAACACCTGGTTGGCCAGATGAGTAAAATGCTTATAAATTATATAATAAATAATAAATGACATTATTTTAAATAGGTATAAAAACGAAAAATATAGATAATTTAATTATCTAAATTATGGTATAATTAATTTTTGTAAATAATAAATATTATTCAAAATATAAATATAATATTAATAAATAAGTATAAATAATACTTAATAAACAAGTATTGAATTTTTAATCCAATAATTACTTAATTATTTATTAATTTTATATTTTCTTAATTATTAGAATAATAAATAATACCTTTATAATTTTTTGTGGATTTTAATAAAATCATTTAGATATATTAATTAATACATGTATAGGTTAGATAGTTCAATTTCATCTATAAATTAGGGTTTTGGATTTTATTAAAATAATAAATAAGTTCTAAAAATACTGAAATAAATCATAGTGAAAATACAATATCATGAAAATAATTATAAATTATAAAATTAATAAAACTTTAAATAAAATGTTATGAGTAAAATAGATAGCCCAGAAACCCTGTTGTCATTAGGTCCCAAAACCGACTTTTTGCAAACGAAATTCGATTTTAATGAAAACACCTTTATTAATTAGAGAATATTATTTTATGATTTAAAGGCGAGTAGAGTGAATTTGGAGTTCGTATGAGGAAGCTATGATGTTCGAAAGTTGAGAATTTGGCAATTTAAAAGTTGGATTTCTTGGCATATATACATGATAATATTTTTAACTTATTTTTCTATTTTTATATACATTTTTAGAAATAATTAGAAAAAGAATTTGGCAAAAAATATGTTCATATGAATTAATTAAAAATCTATGATTATTTGATAATTATTTGATAAATAGTGAATTATGTGTGGTGTTATTTAATTAATTTTCTGTTTTTCTTCCCTTATCTCCCCCTACTTGTTGTTTTGTCGACCAATCCATGCTGACTTGGTCTCGGGGGTTAGGTTATATAAATATATCTTACCGCTATATTTATATTTTTCTGAGTCATATTGTACATATATACACATCTACAATATGCCTTCTTTTCTTTATTTTTATTCTTTATTTATTTACATGCTTTTGATGCATAAAAGTGCATTTTTATTTATGATTAGGATTTTAATAAAATGTGGAAATTAATGAATATTTACATGTATTTGTTAAGGATTTTAAGATGAAATGCAACAAAAATGTTAATGAATCATGGATTCATCACTGACCGTTGAGGACGAATGGATGTGCATCAGGTGACAAATCCTATATCACAATACTTCCGTTGTCATGCACTTCTTTCACTTTGAATGGCCCTGTCCATTATACTCTTCAATTTGCCTGGGAATATCTTCAACTTTGTGTCAAATAGCCACACTTTCTGTCCAATCTCGAAGGTCGTTCATCTGATATGCCGGTCATGCCAGCATTTGACCTTCTCCTTGTACATCAATGTGTTATCATAAGCATAGTCTCAGAATTCCATGAGCTTATTCAGATCCTCTATTCTTTTCTGACCACCTTTTCATGAGTCTAGGTTACAGATATTGCTTGCCCATAATGATTCGTGGATCAGTTCCACAGGCAGATAGCATGGCTTTCCATACACAAGATGGTAGGGAGAAACGCCTAGGGGAGACTTGTAAGCGGTTCTGTATGCTCAATGGATAGAGTCCAAGAGTTGGGATCAATTCTTTCTGTCCTGCTTCATAAGCCTCTGCAGGATCGTCTTGATTTCTCTGTTAGACAATCCAAACATGCCATTGGTCTGGGGATGATAAGGAGACGTGACTTGGTGCTCGATGCCGTACTCCTTCGTTAATTTCTTGGCCTCTTTGTTAATGAAGTGACTATCCCCATCTGATATCAGTATTTTCGGAATCCGGAACTGCGATATGATGTTCTCTTTCAGAAACTGACAAACTGAACGATTGTCTATGGCTTGGGCGGGGATAGATTCAACCCAGTGACTCACATAGTCAACGACAAGAAAGATGTGCTCGTATCCCTGAATGTTTGGAAAGGGTCCCATGAAATCAATGCCCCAAGCATCGAATACATCTGCAATCTGAGTGAACTTCAGGGGCATGGAATCTTTAGCTGTAAGGGTGCCTCCCTATCTCTGACAGTTAGTGCAGTGTTTTACAAATACTGCAGCATCCTTAAATAGTATCGGCCATAAGAGGCCATACTTCAATACTTTCGATGTCGTTCTGTCTCCAGAGAGTAGTGTCCACCAGATTCGAGCGAATGACAATGCTCGAGGACACTATGATGCTCCTCTTGAGGAATTTACCGGTGCCAAATACAATCTGCTCCTTCTCTGAATAAAAATGGTTCTTCCCATTGGTAGAAATGGATGGTGGACAAGAATTTGTCCTTCTTGATTTTCGTCCAATCTTGCGGGACTACACCGGAGATGAGGTGGTTCACAATATTGACATATGAAGGGAGTGAATCCACGACCAAAATCGACGCGTTAGGAAATGTGTCTGTGATAGGTGCACTGCTCAGTGGAGGCTCTTGTTGTTCTACTTTGGAGAGGTGATCTGCTACCACATTCTGAACCACAGGCTTGTCTTTGATTTCCAAGTCGAACTCCTAGAGGAGAAGGGTCCATCTGATTAGTCTAGACTTGGCATCCTTCTTCTGCTGCATGTATCAGATAGCAGAGTGGTCAGTAAAAATTGTGACTTTTGATCCAAGCAGATAGGATCTGAACTTCTTTAAGGCAAAAACCATGGCCAGTAGCTCTTTCTCTGTAACAGTGTAATTTCTTTGAGCTTCATCTAATGTCTTGTTGGCATAGTGAATGACATAGGGTGCCTTTTCTTTCCTTTATTCTAGCACTACCCCAACTGCAAAATCCGATGCATCAGTCATAATCTCAAATGGTAGTATCTAGTCGGGCGGCTGTAGGATTGGAGCTTGACTGATTAGCTCCTTCAACTGATTGAACGAATGATCAACATTTTACTCAGTCTCCTTGTAAAGTAATTCTGTAAGAGGTCGAGCAATACGTCTGAAATCCTTGATGAAGAATCTATAAAATCCCACATGTCCCAAGAAAAACCTCACTTGTCTGATATTCTGAGGTGTTTGAAGATTGCTAATGATATCCTCCTTTGCTGGGTTGACTTCCATGTCACGCTTGTAAACGACATGACCTAACACAATCCCTTCAGTGACCTTGAAGTGGCTCTTTCCCCATGAGAGCACAAGATTGACTTTGTGGCTCTTCTGAAGTACTTGGTCTAGGTGCTGAAGACAAGCATCAAAACTATCAACGTAGACTGAGAAGTCGTCCTTAAACACCTCGAGAAAACTACCAATCATATCGACGAAGAGGGCAAGCATGTACCTCTGGAATGTGGTAGGGGCATTGCACAATCCAAAGGGCATTCTTCAAAAAGCATAGGTGTCAAATAGGAAAGTGAAGGTAGTCTTCTCTTGGTTCTCAGGGGCGATTGCCACTTGGCTGTACGCGGAGTACCCATCCAAAAAGCAGAAGAACTCCTCGTCGGCTAGTCTTTCCAATACTTGATCAATGAACGACAAGGAGAAGTGGTCCTTCTTTGTCACGGAATTCAGATGACGATAATCAACACATACTCGCCTGGATGTTGGCACCCGAGTAGAAATCTCCTCTCCTCTTTCATTTGTAACCACATTGAGCCTGAAATTCTTCGAAACTACAAGCAGAGGGCTCACCCATTTTGAATCGGAGATGGGATAAATGAAGTCTGCATCACACGATCTCGTGATTTCTTTCATGATGACATCCCATGAATTCGGGTTCAGTCTTCTTTGAAACTCTTAGGATGACATGACATCTTCTTCCAAATAGATATGATGTGAACACATAGCATGATTTATCCCGGGGAGATCTGAGGCGTGCCAACCAAGTGCCTTGCAGTTGTAAAGCCTTGAACTTGACATCTCTCGGATCCTATATAATAAGATCCAGCTCGTCAAGACGAAACCAACGGAATTTGTTTCATGTGAATTAGACATCGTTTAGATTTGTTATGATTTTCGGAAGAAAGAGAAGTAAGGAGGTTTAAAATGTCATTAACCCGTAATGACTGTCATTAAGACTAATTAAGCATGATTAAAGAAACTAATGATGGATTGAAAATCGTTAATGACCATTAGCGAACTCTAATCAATAGTTAACAAAAGATAAGCGTAAGCCGTGAAAGTTAACTCATGATTAGTGAAAGTTAATCATGATTAGCGTTAATTAAGCATCATTAGCGAATCTAGAATCCTCGAGAATATTCTCACTTAAGCCCTAAGTTTTGGATAAGTTTTGGCCAAAACCATGGGATGCTAACCGCGGTTAAGGTCTAAACCATGGTTTTCTAACCATGGTTAACGGTTTTCTGGAGCCTATAAATACCCCCTACTTGTTCATTCGCTACGATTTTCACTACCACCACCACCCCAAGGGCTAGGGTTGAGAGGTCGGGAGGAGTGGGAGGCGAGGAATGAGCACTAGCGAAGCACTGCCGGGAGAACGAGGAGGAGGAGGAGGAGGGTACGATCCTCTCTTAGTTTTCTTTGTGAGTTAGGTTTTCGATTCCTGTTCATTTTCAACTTTGAGGTTTTGATTCATCTTCTTTCCGATTCGTTTTCTGTTATAGTTCGAGGAGAACTCTGTGTAACATCCTACTTAGGTGCGGACGACTATTAACATCAGTGAACCCATTGATTCGTCAAACTTTCACTCTCCTAAGACGCGTGGTGTCTACCGATTCTCCATTGCTTATTGTTATATTCCTTGTTTTCTGCTTTTATAGTTATTTTGATGGAGAAATCTGTGTAATACCCTACTTAGGTGCGGGCGGCTATGCACTTCATTGAGCCCTATGATTCTTCACACATTCACTCACCTAAGACGCGTGGTGTCTACCGATTCTCCATCGCTCGAAGTTTGGTTATATTCTTTCAGTTTTCTTGTTGTTTTCCTCTCGGTGATTTATAGAGGAAACTCTTTCTATTTTTCTTTTAAAATATGCCCCGATACAAGGGAAACTCTGTCGAAATTTTCATATAAATATGTCCTAATATAGGGGGAAACTCTGTCAAAATTTTCCTAGAAATATCACCCTATATAAGGGAAAGCTCTGCTGAAATTACAAGAGAAAATATGTTCTTCGCGTTCTTCGCGTTCTTCGTGTTCTTCGTGTGTTCTTCATTCATTCTTCGCGTTCTTGGCATGTTCTTAGAGTTTTTTTATATGAAAATGAAATTTGATCGTTTCAAGAGCCTTAAATCATCCTTTCTGAAATCGAAACACGATAAAGAACTGCATACACGAGAGAGAGCTCGATTAGTTTACGAAATCCTTTCTTTTGCTGTTGGGTTTTCATACGAGATTATGAAATTCCTGATTTTATGTTCTTCGCTATGAAGAACCCTAAGTTTAGCTATTTTTTAGATAATATGAAAAGTTGCTTTGTGATTCCCTCTAAAATGAGGGTTAAAGCATCGAATTGATGAAGTGGCTTGGAAAGATAGGGTTTGGGAATTATCATAAGCATAGATATCAGTATACATAGATATGAATTAATATATATGTGGATCTATACTCCATATTGAGGAATATGCAAATTGAAGGCCTAATAGAAGAATTACATCATGGGAATTGATGCATATTAAGCTGGATCCTGAAAAGGATCATGTGTCACGTTAAGTATGACTGGGAGTAGAACTGCAGGTCAGGCATGCAACCTGTAGGTTTGTCGGAAGGAACTTGTATTGGCGTGGCCCTACCTCGGTGTTATACGATTCCCCTGTTATGATAAGTGCGCACGAAATAAATAATTTGCAACGCGTGGAATCGAGTGCCAATATCTTCGGGTTGAGCGACAGAAGAAGTAGTTGTGCCATGTGGAGGCACGGGTGGTTGGATAGCGGCTGGGTCACGATAACATGTATTTAAAGCCGTTAGGTTATATAATTAAATGTTATCGTGAGGTTTTAAGCAACCGAGTCCTCGAGGACGGTGTGCTCCTTTGTTTGCTAGGCTGAGGGCTTGAGACCCTGATTAATGAAAGAAAAGGAAATTGTCAGGGTAGTATTGGAGGATTGGTTGAGGCGACGTGCGACGACATAAGCTTACCAGATCAATGCAGTCTCCAATCCCGAAGTGTCCACAGCTTCAGAGTCCATATAGTGGTGAGGTAATTCCATGGACTAATCTCTGACGTGGAATAGAAAGGAATAAGACTTAAATTAATGAGAAGGAATGAAACTTTTTCTGATAACAAGTTCTGAAAAATTATAGAATTTGTTTGCTTTTCTCTTCTTCGTCGCTTAGCTCTCACTAATTGTTATCCTATGATTTATGGAAAACCCAACATGTGTCAGTTAGCCATCGCAAGGACTTTAATAATCCAGCCAACTAACATAGTCATCCGGCCATCCACAATATCTTTATTATGTAAGGTAGTTAGTAATCTTTTTGTGTCTTTCCTTTCAAGCTTATGTACATGTAAATGGTTATAGTGGGACAATGTATCATGTGAACTTTATATTGTGAATAGAAAAGTGTTGAAATACTTCCTTCTGAGTATTTCTAATTGCAGTCTGTTTCTAAATGTTAGTTGTGTGCTGAATAAATTATTCATGAGTAACCATATCCGGATATGGGAGGATCCGACAGCCTGGAAATTGGGGTCGTGATAGTTTGATATCAGAGCCCGATTACTCCAGTAATTTATTTAGTAATTGACAACTATGAACGATATTCAGAAACTAAGGTTGTATTAAGATTCTTTGATCTTAATAATTGAATGCAGTACCATTCACAAATCATCATCCCTTATGTACATCATGCTAATACATATAGGATCGGAATTTTGGCCTTGATTCATCATAAGATCATGGCGGACCAAGACGTGTATAGAAAACTAGCGGCTATGATGACAATGCTCCAAGATATGGGGGCAAATGCAGAAAGCATTGGAAGAGAGGCTCAATACACAAGCTGAGAGACCCGAGGCATCCAAACCTATGGATGCTAGAGTTGAGGGTTCTGTCCACTTTTCTGAGGAAGAATCGAGTTACCATCCTTCCACTAAGTCTTCTTCGACTCCAGATGAAGGAGTAATGGAGAAGGACCTTCTTAGACATCAAAAATTACTTGACAATTACCGAAATAGAAATATTCTTCGATTTAAATGTGTAGAGACACCTGCCGAGGATGAATTATGGCTCGATGATGTTAGTAGGATGTTGAGGATATCCATGCACCAGTTGACACCTGGGTGCACTTTGCTGATTACTCCCTAGCAGATTATGCACGATGATGGTGGATAGCAATTTCCAAGAAATTAGTAGATCCTGTTTCATGGGATATATTTGAAGAGAGGTTCCGAGCTCACTTATGTCCCTCCCATTGGGAAGAATTAAAGAGGAGAGAGTTGGCTTCTCTGAACCAGGGTTCTAAGACCGTATGAGATTATCATATCCACTTTACTGACCTACTACATTACTCCCCAACTCTAAAAGCTTCACCACAAGAGAGTCTTACCAAATTTGTTAGCGGTCTTCAGGGAGATCTGAGAGAAACACTTACAGGTCTTAGAGCTACAACCATAGATGAAGTAATGGACATTGCCTCTCGTATTGAGATGGAGAGGGATGAAAACCGCTAAAGAAGAAGTTTCCACTTTAATGGTGTACCATCTAAGCGTAAGGCAAATTATAACCGTAGAGATCGTCGCTATCATCCAGTTGGTTCTAGTATAAGCTCACCACATACCTTGGGTTAGGAATTATCAGGAAGATGGGACTTCTCTAGACCACTCCACTATACCCTCGTAACTTAACACCAGGAACTAGTACCTCTGTGGTTGGGTCTTCAGCTCAGACAGGAATACGTGCATGTTATCACTGTCATCAAGAAGGTCACATTAGGAAAGACTGTCCGTAGTTGAGATGTTCGGGGTTTAAACCAACTCCAATTAACAGTATAATATTCACCCCGAGTAATGGAGCAATACACAGAGGAAGACCGGGTAGAGGTCGTGGCTCACAAGGAGCATCTCCTACATAACAACCGCACAACTTGTTGTGGGTTCTAATTTGCATATTCCTAATGGCCAGCTCAATGCAATCACTGAAGACCAAGCCTATAATTCAGGCTCGGTAGTATGAGGTACCGTTACTATTCATGGCTTTTCAGCACATACCTTGTTTGTTTCGGGTGCTTCACATTCATTTATTGCTTGACGTATAGTACCCACTTTGGGTAAGGTACCGGTAGAAGTACAACAATCCTATCTGATCAAGGGACCAGGAGGAGAAGTATTTATAATCCGAGAAATCCTGGATGATTGTGTAGTACTGATAGCAAGACATCGGTTACCTGTTTCCCTATTACTTATTGAAATGGATGACTTTGATCCCATCTTGGGGATGGATTGGCTAGAAACGCATCATGCATGCCTTGATTATTTCCAGAAGATAATAACTTTTCACATTCCTAACTCGATAGAGTTCCAGTTTATTAGAAAGACGTCCAGTGATGATGTCAAATACATCTCTACTCCAAAGGCTCAACAACTGTTAGAACAAGGGTCTCAAGGCTATTTATCTTATGTATCCACTACATCAGGGTTAGATAGAATGATAGAAGATGTGCCTATAGTGTGCGAGTTTCCTGATGTATTTCCAGAAGAATTACCTGGATTACCACCTGAGCGAGAGACTGAATTTGAAATCTCTCTCACACCTGATACTCAGCCTATCTCTAATCCTCCATATAGGATGGCACCGACGGAGTTACAGGAGTTAAAGGTACAGTTACAAGAACTGTTAGACAAAGACTTCATTCATTCTAGTACTTCACCATGGGGTGCTGATGAATCTCAAATTCATCACTCTAAATCTCATTAATTAAGCTCAAATCTCTCAAAATCATCAGCATTTATTTATTTATTTTGCATAATTAGCATTCATGCATGTTTTGATAAGAATTACATTTTATCCTTTATTTTTGCACAAAATAAGAAGCCAAAAATCCCAACCAAAATTGACCTGTAAATAGCCTAACTTCCCTGATTTTTATCTTATTCAAGCTAACTCCGAATGATCCAAATCCATCTCCACTGTGTACATATCACTAACAAGAATACAAGAAAAATACAAAAAAAAATCACTAACCCAAATAAATAGACCAAAAACCCAAACCCTAGTTCTAGGATTCCCGGACTAAAACCCTCATATCTTCCCCATCCAGTGTCCGTTTTGATCCCATCACTTTTGAACTAATGTACATTCAATTACCTTCAAAACAAGACCAAGTTCAAGTGAATTAGAGCTCATATGTGAAAGTTGGGTTTTGGGCCTTTTTTGTACATTTTGTATTTTAGCTGATTTTTACCTATTATTATTTGTACATATTTGACCTATTTTAATTTTATTTTTTTTCATTTGTCTTCTTTGATAAAATTTTTATTAAAATGCGCAAAAATCTGAGTCCAAACTGAGCTTGAAATCAAAGAAACAAATTGAGTCCGAGTCTTCACTAACTGTCTGTACAAAATTGGTCTTTTCGTGTTTTTATTTTTTTCTTCTTTTTCTTACTCAGGAAAAATCCAAAAAAATAGATTAATGTATAAATATTTATCTTTGATTTTACCATATTTTTTATGGATTTTTATCTAGTTTAAAAATGACAAAAAATTATAAAACCCAAAAGTCAAGATATTCTATGCACATGGGACACCCCAAAAATATCACTTTGTGCAATTTATCAATTTTGATGTCTTCATGAAAGGTCGTTTACTATTTCTTTTCTATTTTTCTTTGTATTTATTTTCCGATTTTTGTAGGACTGACACGTGGTAGCTCCTGGAGCCTCCACGTGTCACCCAATTTTGTATTTATTTTTATTCGTTTTATAAAAAAAATTTAAAATCACCGCACGTGCGGGGCACGTGCCTCCCGCACACGTGCACCCCAACCGACCCTCTTGTCGCCACACGTCACCACCTGGGCTGTCCGATCTCGACCGATCGGACGACCATGCTCCTTCGTCTTCCTCCCCTTTCCAAAACGGGCGGCGATGCCCCCAAATCTTGCCGTCACCGCGATTTTCACCGCCACACTCCATGAATCTCGCGATTGACCGCCACCGCGCCCCCCAAATCTCATCACCAATCATCCCATATCATCGAATCCCGTCGAATTGAATCACCCCCCACTTCCTTCTCCGGCCGATTCACCTCCACCTATTTAAGCATCTCCGCTACCTCTCGTTTGGACCATCCGTCGTTCGACCCCAAGGCCTCGCTCTGGAGTGACAGACCGGCCAGCCCCCCTCCACAGCGTGATCCGAGTCCCCTAGCCTCACCGCAGCTACTCCTCCAAGCCACTGCTTCGCTCTGACAGTTCGCCGTCGAGCCCCCCTCCTCCAGTGTCCTCCACTACTTTGCTTTATCTCTCATCTCCAATCATCATCTACCCCACACTCCATCCTCGCCCCTATCGAACCCCCATCTTCAATCATCACCCGTCATCATCTCGCCTCATCACCGTCCGCCACGAGCTCCAGCGACCATCGCCAACATCGTCTTCATCAACTCGACGCCAGCAACCAGCAGATACTCCTCGCCATACGACTTCCTTTAACCGGCTGCTAGCAAATCATCAACCACGCCTGCTTCACCGACCTCGCTACGCCACCGCCTGCTCCAGGAAGACCATCGGACCTCCATCGCGCCGCCTCTCCACCGATACCCGCTGGCCGTGTGTCAGCCAATCGTAGCCATCAGATCAGCATCTGACCATCCAGAAGCCGCTCCACCTCAGGCGTCGGATTGTTCGTCATCAACGGTCCTGATCTGATCCGAACCAAACATCCGGACCAGGAGCCTCGGGTCAAGACCGAAGCAATCTAGCATCGCCACGTGGATGCCTCGCACCGTTCTTCTAACCGAGCATGCCTCCGCACGTGAGCGTCACGTGATCCGCGGGATATTTACAGTGAAGCCCCTGAAGATTCTCATAATTACGCGTTAGCCCCCGCCGG
The DNA here is from genome assembly GCA_037367405.1 of Ottelia alismoides. NCBI lineage: Eukaryota > Viridiplantae > Streptophyta > Magnoliopsida > Alismatales > Hydrocharitaceae > Ottelia > Ottelia alismoides. The sequence goes on from JAZKJV010003190.1 coordinate 156,181, forward strand.
GACCCCTTGGAAGATTTACACCAGACCCCCTAGAAGTTTTGGTAATTACAAAATAGTCCCTCCTCTGCATATTTTATTTCAATTTATTTATTGTAATTGCATTTATTCCCTTGTCTTTCCCCTTTATTTTGGATAGCTACATTGCATATTTTTATTACCCAAAAATATCATTTTGTTCCTCTCTTAGTTCTCTACATCTTGATATATTTTGGATATTTTTTTGATCAATGGTTAGTTATTAATTAATTATTTTGAGAAAAATGGCATACTTTGCCCATTTTGAGCTCTAAAAATTATAATTAATTAACCGTTACTCTAAAAATTCCCGAAAAGTCAAGGATTGTAGAATTAATTGTTTAACATTGTGCCCAAAAAGAATTGCATTTGCGTGTATAGTTTTCCTGGTAAAAATCATTTTGCATATTTCAATGTTTGATTTTAGTAGAAATTAAATCTCCTATTTTCAAGGTTTATGATTTTTTTTGAGATCAATCACCTAGTGATAGATCTTAAATAATTTTATTCCTCGGAAATAATTAGTTTTAATATTTATTATAATTAAATATTGAAATTCATTTTGTTTGCATTTAAAAATTTATAAAAAATTCATCTTGCATCCAACAATTCCAAAAAATTATAGTGCATTCATTTCATCATAATTATCATCGTGGCCAAGTTTCATATTTTTCAGACATTGTTTGATCGATATTTACATTTTCATCCCTAAAATAGGCCAAAATTGCATTTTGCATCCTTAATTGCATCGAAAAATACAAAAAAAAGACCGTCTCGAAAACCACGCACGAACTTTGATAGACATTATTCTAGATTATTGCTTTGCCTCTTTGTGTTCGACCTTGGGACTTACCCAAGTAAAATAAATATAAAATCACGCAATTAAAAAATGACTAAATAATTGTGCTTATTTCTTGACCGATTCCGATTGCCTGCCTACAATGAAATGACACATATTTTTAAACGAATGATAATTCACGCATTTTAACATAAGGAAATCGCGAAACGTCAGGTGCACCTATTTTGTTTGTAAGGAAGAAGGATGCATTGATGCAGTTGTGCATTGACTATAGACAACTAAACAAGAGGGCAATAAAGAATAAGTATTCTATACCAAGAATAGATGATCTCTTTGAGCAGCTACATGGTTCGACTGTGTATTCCAAGATTGATTTAAGATCTGGATACCATCAGTTGAAAATTAAAGATACAAATATTCCCAAGACAGCTTTTCGAACTAGATACATGCATTATGAATTTTCAGTTATGCCTTTTGGATTGACAAATGCCCCAGCGGCCTTCATGGATCTCATAAATTGAGCATTTAGGGAGTTTCTAGACCACTTTCTAGTAGTCTTCATTGATGATGTGCTTATTTACTCCAAGGATAAGTACCAATATGAATACCATCTCAGGCAGACACTCAAAACACTAAGGAAGAACAAAATGTATGCTAAATATAACAAATGTGACTTCTAGTTGATTGAGGTATCCTTATTAGGTCATGTTATTTCAGGTACATGTATATCAGTTGATCCTGCAAAGGTTAGTGCGGTGATAAGTTGGGAATGCTCGAAGACTGTCACAGAAATACGATCTTTTCTAGATATAGCTGGGTATTATAGAAGATTTGTGAAGGACTTTTCAAGAATAACATTACCAATGACTAGGCTGACTCAGAAGGAAGTCCCATTCATATGGTATGATGCATGTGAAACTAGTTTTCAAACATTGAAAGAATGCTTAACATCTGCACCTATCCTTACTCCACCCTATGGAACTGAAGGATTTACTGTGTACATTGATGCATCTAAAGAAGGACTTGGGGCAGTTCTTATGCAACTTGGTAAGGTAGTTGCATATGCATCACGGCATCTCAGGACACATGAGAGGAACTACCCGACACATGACCTTGAACTAGCTGCTGTAGTCTTCGCTTTAAAGATATGGAGACACTACCTCTATGGTATTACTTTTGAAATCTTCACCGACCATAAAAGCTTGAAATATCTATTTGATCAGAAGGAGCTAAATATGAGACAGAGACGGTGGCTAAAGTTATTGAAGGACTATGATTGCACCATCTCCTACCACCCTGGTAAAGGGAACGTCGTAGTAGATGCTCTCAGTAGAAGAACTTATTTACCTGGATTGGTGAGTGCTATCAATTTCTGGGGTTTACTATCAACGTTGAGTGAATGGAAACTATTTGATAGTAGTGCCTATAGTATAACTATTCCTCACCGATACAAATCAGAGATCTGGGATAGAATAAAGAAAGGACATGAGGATGATCCAGTCCTTAAAGACTTGAGACAACAACTTGAAAAGAATGAGATAGAGGGATTCCAAATACAAGATGGGTTACTATATAACCATCACAGAGTTTGTGTACCAAGCACACTTGAACTGAGGAAAGACATCTTATGGGAAGCGTATTGCTCTAATTTATCTATCCATCCAGGAATTACGAAGATGTATAAGGATCTTCATTCATATTTTTAGTGGCCGGGAATGAAGAAAGATGTTGCTGAGTTTGTGAATTCATGTTTCACTTGCCAACAGGTAAAAGCTTCACTCCAAAAGCCACCAGGATTGTTACAATCACTCCCTATACCTGAATGGAAATGGGAAAGCATTTCCATGGACTTTGTTACCGGCTTACCTCAGACGACTGGAGATAAAGATAGTATACGGGTTATAAAAGATCATCTGACCAAGGTAGCACACTTTATTCCAATAAGCTTATCTTCCACTCCAGATAAGCTTGCTGAGTTATATATTACACATGTGATCCGCCTCCATGGTATCCTAATGGAAGCAGTTTCCGATCGAGATTCATAATTCACCTCACACTATTGGGAGAACTTCATGAAAGCCTTAGGCACACAACTATGCTTGAGCACATCATATCATCTACAAATAGATGGTCAATCAGAACGTACTATTCATACTTTAGAGGATATGCTACGAGCATGTGCCTTAGAATGGAAAGGATCATGGTGAAACATTTGCCTCTTGCAAATTCACCTACAACAATAGTTACCAAATAAGTATTAGCATGGCACCATTTGAAGCACTATATGGACGTAGGTGTACTACTCCTTTGTGTTGGCAAGAGATAGGGATAAAGAATCTTTACGATTTAAATAGACTCCAGGAGATACGGGAAGCTGTAGAGATTGCTCGAAAAAGACTAATAATAGCCCGGAGTCGCCAAAAAGCTATAGTGATACCAGACGAAGAGACCTTGAGTTTGTGGTAGGCGACTTTGTATTTCTCAAAGTATCGCCTATGAAGGGAGTTCAGAGGTTTGGCTTGCATGGGAAATTGACACCTAGGTTCGTGGGTCCCTTTGAAATCATTCAACAGATTAGAAAAGTTACATATAGTCTTGAGCTTCCTCCACATCTTTTGGCAATACATGATGTTTTTCATGTATCAAATCTGAGAAAGTATATTAAGGATCTTGAGCATAAGATAAACTATGATAATCTATATGTTGAGCCAGACTTGACATACCTAGAAATATACGTGCAAATACTAGATAGGGATATCAAGAAGTTGAGGAATAAAGAGGTACCTCTAGTTAAAGTGTTGTGGCGCAACCAAGAGTTTCAAGAAACCACATGGGAACCTGAGGTAGAAATGAGAGAAAAATACCTGTACTTGTTTGAATGATAACACTATGTACTGTGTATATCTTTATTATAAATGAAATGACGTTCATTCTCTTTAAGGTTGTTATGGTTTCAATCTTCTTTAAGATTGTTGTGCCTGCATTTCTAGTCTCGAGGATGAGATTTCCTTTAAGGTTGTTATAATTGTAAAATATTAAACTTGACATCTTTCAGATCGTATATAATAAGATCTGGCTCATCAAGAGGAAACCAACGGAATTTGTTTCGTTTGAATCTGACTTCGTTTCGATTTGTTATAATTTTTAGAAGAAAGAGAAGTAAGGAGGTTTAAAATGTAATTAACCCATAATGACTGTCATTAAGACTAATTAAGTATGATTAAAGAAACTAATGATAGATTGAAAATCGCCAATGATCATTAATGAACACTAATCAATATTTAGCAAAAGATAAGCGTAGGATGTGAAAGTTAAATCGTGATTAGTGAAAGTTAATCACGATTAACGTTAATTATGCTTCATTAGCGAATCTAGAATCCTATGGAATGTTCTAACTTAAGCCCCAAGTTTCGGATGAATTTTGGCCAAAACCATGGGCCGAAACCATGGGCCGCTAACTGCGGTTAAGGTCTAAACCATGGTTTTCTAACCATGGTTAGCGGTTTTCTGGAGCCTATAAATACCCCTTACCCATTCATTCTCTACGATTTCCACTACCACCACCACCCCAAGGGCTAGGGTCGAGAGGTCGGGAGGAGGAGTGGGAGGCGAGGAAGGAGCGCTAGCGAAGCGCTGCCGGGAGAACGAAGAAGAGGAAGGTACGATCCTCTTTTAGTTTGCTTCGTGACCTAGGTTTTCGATTCATGTTCTTTTTTCAGTTTGGGGTTTCGATTCATCTCATTTTTTGTTATGGTTCGAGGAGAAATATGTGTGACACCCTACTTAGGTGTAGGCAGCTATGCACATCAGTGAACCCTGTGACTCATCACACTTCCACTCACCTAAGACATGTGGTGTCTACCGATTCTCCATTGCTTATTGTTCTATTCTTTCTTTTCCACTTCTATAGTTATTTTTATGGAGAAATCTATGTAATACCCTATTAGATGCGGGCGGCTATGCACGTCAGTGAACCTTTTGATTCGTCACACATTCATTCACCTAAGATGCGTGGTGTCTACCGATTCTCCATCGCTTGTAGTTTGGTTATATTCTTTCAGTTTCCTTGTTGTTTTCCTCTCGGTGATTTTATAGAGAAACTCTTTCCGTTTTTCTTTTAAAATATGTCCCGATATAAGGGGAAACTCCGCCGAATTTTTCATAGAAATATGTCCCAATATAAGAGAAAACTCTATTGAGATTTTGCTAGAAATATCACCCCATATAAGGGGAAGCTCTGCTGAAATTTCAAGAAAAAATATGTTCTTCGCGTTCTTCGTGTGTTATTCGTGTTCTTCGTGTTCTTGGCACGTTCTTAGCGTTTTTGATAGAAAATTAAATTCGATCGTTTCAGGAGCCTTAAATCATCCTTTCTGAAAACAAAACACGATGAAGAACTGCATACGCGAGAGAGAGATCGATTAGGTAATGAAATCCTTCCTTTTGCTGTTGGGTTTTCATATGAGATTTTGAAATTCCTGATTTTATGTTATTCTCTATGAAGAACCCTAAGTTCAGCTATTTTTGAGATAATATGAAAAGTTGCTTTGTGATTCCCACTAAAATAAGGGTTAATCATCGAATCGATGCAGTGGCTTGGAAAGATAGGATTTGGGAGTTATCATAAGCATAAATATGAGTATATGTAGATATGAATTAATACATATGTGGATCTATACTCAATATTGAGGAATATGCAAATTGAAGGCCTAACAGAAGAATTACATCATGGGATTTGATGCGTATTAAGCTGGATCCTGAAAAGGATCGTGTGTCATGTTAAGGATGACTGGGAGTAGTACTACCGGTCGGGCATGCAACCTGTAGGTTTGTCGGAAGGAACCCGTATTGGCGAAGCCCTACCTAGGTGGTACACGGTTGCCCTGTTATGATAAGTGTGCACGAAATAAATAATTTACAACGCGTGGAACCGAGTGCCAATATCTTCGGGTTGAACAACGGAAGAAGTAGTCGTGCCATGTGGAGGCACGGGTGGTTGGATAGTGGCCGGGTCACGATAACATGTATTTAAAGCCGCTAGTTATATGATTAAATGTTAGCATGAGGTTTTAAGCAATCGAGTCCTCGAGGACGGTGTGCTCCTTTGTTTGCCAGGCTGAGGGCTTGAGAACCTGATTAATGAAAGAAAAGGAAATTGTCAAGGTAGTATTGGAGAATTGGTTGAGGCGACATGCGGCGACATACGATTACCAGATCAACGCAATCTCCAATCCCGAAGTGGCCACAACTTCGGAGTCCATATAGTGGTGAGGTAATTCCCTAGACTAATCCCTGACGTGGAATAGAAAGGAATAGGACTTAATTTAATGAGAAGGAATGAAACTTTTTATGATAACAAGTTTTTAGAAATTACACAATTTGTTTGCTTTTCTCTTCTTTGGTGCTTAGCACTCGCTAATTGTTATCGTATGATTTATGGAAAACCTAACAGGTGTCGGTGAGCCATTATAAGGACTTTAATAATCCAGCCAACTAACATTGTCATCCACCCAACCACAGTATCTTTACTCTGTAAGGTAGTTAGTAATCTTTTTGTCTCTTTCCTTTCGAGCTGATGTACATGTAAATGGTTATAGTGGGATAATGTATCATGTGAACTTTATATTGTGAATGGAAAAGTGTTAAAATACTTCCTTCTGAGTATTTTTAATTATAGTATGTTTCTGAATGTTAGTTGTGATTGCTGAATAATTATTGCTGAGTAACCAGATCCGGATATGGGAGAATCCGATGGCCCAAAAATTGGGGTCGTGACAACGGTTTTTCTCTAGAACCTCGAGAAGTTGAGATTCTTGATCCGAGGTCAGCCTGCTGATGATGATGGCCGGATACATCTTCTCTACACCCGCAAGGAAGGCATACTTCAGGATTGGCGGAAGTTGCTTTAATTCAGGTTCTGATCTGTCCTACTTATCAGTCACTTTAGAAACTGCACGGTAGGTGGATGATCTGCCATAACTTTAGAGGTAGTGCTCAACTCAGTGGCTTGTTGTTTAACTGATAATGTGCCAAACAGATCTGCAATGAATTCATCATGTTCGGAATGGCATGAATCTTCTGAATCAAAGACATGCATCAACAGATTTAATTCTGCCTCCCAAGTGCTTTCGGAGCTTGTGTCGACCTTACTTTCCTGGTCCTCCTTACGAAAGAGGATTTACATGGTCCATGTGTCATTCAAAGAGAGTTATGTGTCTCTAATTTCTGTAATGATGCCACAGTTTACTTTAGGCGGTGTTGCATGACTTTCATTACATATGACATTTGGCTCGGTGACCATGTCTATGGTAATTCTGTGATGGCTCGAGCCAAACACGATCTTCCCAGACCCATAGTCAACTACAAACCTCTGCGGTGCGCAAGAATGGTCGTCCAAGGATAATTAAAGTCTGAAGTAATGGTGCAGGAGAGTCCATATCAAGGACTACAAAATTAACTGGAAACTGCATGTCCTGCACCTTCACGACAACGTCTTCCAACATACCTTTTGGTTATTTGATGGTTCGATCAGTGAACTAAAGGATCATGCTTGTCTGCTTCAAACTACCCTAATGGATTAAAAACTAATTTAATTACAGAAGTAAAAATGCTATAAAGAAATCTATCTAGGAATTAAAAAGACGCATCTCTTATACCTGTTGGTGGGGAGGGAGCAGGGTGGCTGGAGAAGCTCACTATGGATGTGTTCCTCTCCTTGCTCTGTCGTCTTCGAGCACGGGGGAAGGCTTGCTATCACCGACCTTCGACATTCACACAAAAGGAATTAGGAAGAAGCTCCAAGAGGGATCAAGAATGGAACTAAAGGATTGGGGAGTTATTTATACTGAAAGTTTCCAGCAATTTTGAGTGGCTTTATTGATTGGTTCGAGGGATATTTGGAAGATCTTATGATTACGTGTGAGAGATGGGTTTGATGCAAATCGAATCAACAAATGACTCGAGGTAATATAAGGTCCAGATCAATTGGTTGAAGGCTGAGAATGTGGCAGGCTTGAGGCCCTGACAGCGTCATTGGTGAAGCACGGGTAGTTGACCCGAGGTCAACTATTGGTGCGACCTGATTGGTCCACATCAGACCACATCAGGATAAAATAACCATTTTATTCATAGATAAATAAATTAAAAATAGTAAATCAATTAATTAATTTTTCGTATAAAATAAAAATGTTTATTATTTTATGTAGTATTTTAATATGATTTTTATTTATTTTTATGATTAATTTATTACAAGGTATTTTTTACAAGTGTGTTCATAGGTATATTGACCTATGTTTTATATATTTTATTTTTATTTTGTATTTTTTGATTTTATTTTTTATTCTCCAATTTTATATATTTATAACTTATTTTTATGTACACAAAAATATATTTTTATTTTATTTTTCTGATTTTTTGTATACTTAAATAAATAGAGGTTTTAAATATATAGGTATAATTATAGGTATTTCATCTACGTGTTTATGTATAGTATTTTACTTTTATGTCTAATTAATGGTTTTAATATTTACAAAATTATAAAAATATATAAAAGAATAAAAATAATAAAGAGTAGATAAAATGAATATTTTATTTAAGTATATGGTAAAGGTCCAAAGCCTAACTTTCACACCTTAACTCCAAATTAAATGAAACCAGCTTCATTAAATAGCTTATTAAAAGTTATATACAATTAAAGCTTGATGCATTTTGAGTTTCTATTTAGGAGATATGGTTATGGGAAGTTTGGGGTTTAGCTTTTTATTCAGAGTATAAAATGTATACTGGGTATTATTTTCGTGCAAACTCAATTTTATATTTTTATTTGTATATTATCTATAATTTTCATATACAAAGTTTCTTTATTTGAGGTATAAATAATAGAAAATATAACGGGTCCCAAAAATGAGTTATTGATGAATAAATAAATAGGATTTTAGTTGTGTTATTAGCCCTTATCTCCCCCTACTTTATTCTTTGTCGACCAAATCAATTCTTGACTTGGTCTCGGGGATTAGGGTCATAAAATACCTTTGGCATTTTATTCTTTTTCTTTTCTGTCTTTTATTCTATAATTCTGGCATTGAAAATAACAATATTTTATACACAATAAATGGAATAAATAATGAATGTTAATTTATATAAAATAATGCTATTTACATGCATTAGCTAGGGTTTTTAAGGCCAAAATGATAGAATAAAGGCGATGAAACGGAGATTCATCACCACGGGAGTTGGATCCTTGTAGATTTTATCTTCAATAGAGATCAACCGAGCTGCTACAATATGTTTGAGTGATGAGGTGCATCACATCAGATGTGCTTCGATTTCTATGTTGCGAGCGACCTATACAAGTAGTAGGACTCGAGCTTGGAGGCTTGGCCTTGGCATCAAGGTTTCAGGAGAAAGTGGGACAAACTGATGTGAGGCTTATACCTCGACCACACAATTTTCTAGAGGTGATGGCATGCTCCTTCATCGGATAATGGAGATCATGAGCTATTCTCCAACTGCGTACTCGATCGGAGATGACGATGATATGGGGGTAATAGAGAGAAGATGTGGGGGAAATGGAGATGATATGGGGGTAAATATATAATAGAAAATCGAAACAAAAATCTAAAACAAAAGAGTGATGAAGAGATTTTAAAGTAGAGGACTTAGAGAGAATGCAACATGAAAGAAGAGACGAAGAGAGAAAGAGATTACTTGATGAGAATGGAAGTAGATGCCTAGGGAGAGAGGATTGTTCACCTCTCTGGTCGTCGCTCAAGGCCATGGCTAGGGTCCAAGCTTGAGCAGCTCAAGGAACTTGACTGCAACGAAGGTGAAACCACCTCCTGATCTCGCCAGCAAATGCCTCGTCATCGCTCAACGGTTGTGGCTTTCACTCTCTGTCATCGAAGAAAGTGCGGAACTGGAGGCTATTGCTATAAAAAATGACGGATAATGGAAAATGGGGTGGAGAAGAGGATTAAGAAGGAAGAAGAAGTGAGAGGTTACAAAGAAGGTGGAGAAGGTGGAAAGACATGGAAGTTGGAGGAAAAAGATTAAGAATAAAATAAAATAAAATAAAAATGATAAATAAAGATGCATGCTACTAAAATAAAATACAGAGAAAATAAAAAGAAATGAAAAAATTACAAAAGTGTCAACATGGAAAATGTAGATCTAGATGAGATCTACATTTTCCATGTAGACCTTGTAATGAAAACAAAATAATATATACAAGAAATAAAACTTTTTTTGATTGCATTTTTAATAATTAAAACACAATTTTACAGTTTTTCTATTTTTTATTTTTAAGTAAAAGACATCTAAAAATAAAAATAAAATAAAACACTATAATAAATTTAAATAAAAATAGTTTTTGAGATTTTTAATAAATAAGTAAAAGAAAAAGAGAAGGATGAAAGATAAATATTTACATTATATATAAAATCACTTTACATTATTTTCAATAGCAAAATAATTTATTTTGATTTTTATAATTATGTAATTTATTATAATAAAGAAATTAATAGGAGAAGAAAGAAATTAAAACATGTTAAATTTGTACATAAAATGTTAGTACCAAGTTAGTACATATATACAATATATAATTATGTCCCAAAACTGACATTTTGCAAACAAGCTATGGTTTTAATGAAATTACTTTCATTGGACAGATAATTTTCTAACTTGAATTTTAAAGTGAGTTGTGAAGTTAGAGTTCATACAGAGCATAAATTTAGCTGTAATGTGGACTTTACGGCTTTTTCCTGTTCAAGATCTAAAAGTATTAATTCAAGGTAGAAATTATTTTGTATTTTTGTATTTTTATATACATTTTTATATACAAGTAAAAAATGTGTTAAGTCAAATGAAGTTAGTATGAATTTACTAAAAATTTAAAAAGTTTGGGTATTTACATGGAATATTTACAAACGATATTAAACACTTTATTATCATCATAATTATTATTATTTATTTTGAATTATTTTGTGAAGTTACTTACATGATAAATATACATTATTAGTACATTTTATTAAGAGTTGTATTTTGTTAATTTATTGAATTTACGAGTAATTATTTCATATTTGTTTAGGGAGTTAAGCTAAGATTAATATTTTAAGACGATGAATCACATATTCATCACCCCCTATACTTAAACTTTTCTAGTCCTCAAGAAAATAAATAATGAATAAGTTGGAATAATCCCTAAATGTGCATGTGAAATACAAGACTTGATCCGCTAAGAACTCTCAGTTTTAGTGATCCTAAAATTCTAAGTTGAACTAAGCTCTAGTCAAAAGGTATCCAATAAGGATATGAGACTCTCTCTCTCTATATATAATAAGGATATGACAATAAATGTTGACTCCAATTAAAAGCGTCGAGTCAAAGCATCACCCAAAGTTTCATTCCAAGAGACTCTCATAAAAACCCAATCCTCAACACTAGGGAATAAATCATTTCTTGCATCCAATTCACCATCTCTTTATTTGTTAGTGTTAAAAGTGAATATGAAGGCCAGTTGATGGAGGGCATAGGATGATGTATTTTCTTCTCTCTCTCTCTCATTGGAACAAGGATCCTCTAGAGTGACTTATTACGCAATGCGTGTATATTTTGGTGTTGATCAGTACATCCATCAAGAGATCGTTGTGTCGTCTGCACTTATTTTCCTGGGAATGCATCGAGGTGTGTCTCTTTTGAGTATCTAACATTCCTTCAACACCCAGACTTGTATCACTATATGATGATGAGCCCTTTTTGGGTGCTATCCCGACTCATAAAAGCCTAAAATGTTGGTCCAAGTGGACACTTAAAGGTTGGGAGCGCTTGCCTTTTGGTGGAAGCTCTTTGAATTTGACTTTCTAGTGTAAGAGATTTTCTTTATCTTTCTTTTCTTTTAATTTTAAGCTAGCTCCACTGCTTTTACCAAGTTGATGCATATTGATCAACAAACTTTTATGTTTCATCACACCATGGCACTTAGGTGAATATCAAGAGATAGCACGAAAACCATGTTCTCATACTGGCTAAAGTTGATGACCCTCATGTTTCATGAAGCCTTCATCAATTTTATTCCATTCTCGAGTATCATAAAATCAGGTCCATACTCAAATCCCTCATCACAGTTCCTCAAGCGAATCATCAACTCATCTCATCATAAATACAATCGTGCAAGTGAGGTGCTGATCATATTCTTTAAGGTAAAGACTAAGTATGCAATATAACACACATATCTTTCAAACTAGGGAAATGTGAATAATTAGATCATGTACCCTAATGATTAAGGCTGGTTAACTTTAAATCTTAAGACCTCATAAATCAAGTCTTCTAAACTTCACAAGTCTTGTTTGAATGTGTAAGTGTCAAGGGCCAAACCAACTTATTAATTAATTTTTTATTATTTTTTATTTTTGCTTTTTTTGAAGAAAAGATATTCCTTTTTTTGATTTTTTTAAAAATCTTTTTTTGAAGGACAAAGAAAAAGAAAAGGAGATTTTTGAAAAGATTTTTTTTTATGTTTTTTGTTATTTTTCAAGAAGTTTTTTATAGTTTTACATTTTTTTATTTTCTAATTTTTTTTGATTATACCCTAATTTACAACAATATTTACAAAAAAGATGTATTTCATACAAGTAAAATAATTTTTTTTATAAATTTTACCAAAAAATTACCCACAACCCCTTATTTTATTTCCAAACAAGTCGAAGTATGTACTATAGGTAAAGTATATACGTAATATATAAAAATCTCCTATACTTAGCATGTGCAACGTCCTCATGGCACAAAGTTAAATAAAGACATAGCTCATACTAAGCATAAGTGGGAAAAAAGAATATATATATATATATATATATATATATATATAATGAGAAGAGAAGAGGAAGAAGTGGGTGTGGAGAATACACAACGAGCATCAGGCCCCCCATACTTAGGCTCTGGTGAGCCTAAGTATGGAGTAGTGGTCTAGACTGGAGACTGATGAGAGTGTGAGAGAATACACAAAAAGAAAATGAAAAGAAGAGAAAGAGAAACTCAGGTCACTCACCCTCCTATACCTAGGATCTAGTCGTCCTAAGTATATCCGCAAATTGAAAACGACATGGAACTAGGGAGAGTGATGCCAATCATGGGAGTGGGAGAGAATAAAAAGAAGAAAATCTATACAATATGGACTGAGAATATACAAGGAACCAAGGAGGTTTTGATAGACTTTCTTGCAGGAATGAAGAAGGAAGATGAAGTGTAGACGTGTTTCGTTGTGGGATTCATCCCCAGAAGAATAGTAGTGAGGAGGATGTAATGTCCAACGATGATCGACACATGGTTGCTTGCTCGAGTATGGTTGAATGACAGACTTTCCATACCCATTTTGATGATCATCATTGGAATCTGAAGAGGAATCCTCATAGGAGACCATCATAGTCGATTTTCTAGAACCTGAAGTATGGAGAGGACAATGAAAGTAACATGCCTTGAGGGGTTCATGGGAACGCCTCGAGGAATCAGTTATATTCATCTTCTCACTAGAAAATCGACTATAAGAAACGACTTCTTTTTTGGAGTGATTTTGTGAGATGTTAACCATCTCTGTAGGTGGTGGTTGTGACAATGTAGGCATGGGATTCGAATCACCGAAATGATCAAGACATTCGATAAAGTTCGATTTTGAATTAGGAGAAGCTTCTGTTTGTGAGTTCTTCACAGGAGCTCTCATGGGGGTGGTGGAACAAGATCTAGTGGAATCTCCTTAGTGCGGGAGGTCTCAGTACCATGGGTCTGCTCAACACTCGTCATCTCAGGTGTAACAAAGGGGTAAAACTTGCTAACTCTCGCTGGTTATGGTTGTATATGGCTTTATGGGTTACCTTGGAGTATCATGTATCCTCAAAGAATGGGTGAGGTCGGAGTGCTCCCAATGCTGTAAAATTGATCTCCCGAGTCTAGCAATCTATAGTCGCCTTAGCCAAGGCTAAGAACAGCTTCCTGAGAATGATTGGAGACTGGATGAACCCTCATCGGTGCTCAATGTTAATGATCAAGAAGTCTACTTGAAGAAGAGCACCATCGATCAACCGGCTGAAAAATCTCCCTCGACTTCTTGATTGACCCGACTTTAAGCTTGTCAAACAAAAAGGTCGGGAGGATATTTATTGATGAGTCATCATCGATTCTAGAATGGGTGAAGGTAGTGTCTTTGATTTCACATTCAACCTTAGGCAACTACTTCACTCTGCGTCTCTTGATCTTTCTCTCCATCACTAAGGAGGTGGCCATAGACACCAGGTGTCTCTCAATCATTGCTCTCTTATTGCCAGACCTCTTGGGCATCAATCTATTCTTCATAAATCTTTTGAGATCAGGAAAGTGTTCTATGGCCTTTATTAAGGGAAGCTTAAGAATAAGTTCCTTAGAAATGGCTTCCGTAAGGGCATGATCCATTTTTTCATTTTTTTTCATTTTCAAAATTTATGAGATTTTTCTTCAATTTTTTGGTCTTTTTGATAGGAGAATGGTCAGACTCTAGATTGGAAGGCAAGTGGTTAGTAGAAGAGGGAGGTAGAATTGACTCCAACTATATAGTGTGTGTGAGTTCCCTCACGTCCTCTAAGTTTTCAACATCAAATCCACTCATTTCATTCTCCACTTCCATACTCGAACTGGTAGCAAACATAATTAATAGATTGGTAATATTTCTTAATTTATTCTAAGTTAATCTATATCTCGCAATAATTCTAGAAATGCCATCCTACAAAATGTTCTCATGATAAATTATGGGAGCAGTCTGTTCATTTGGCGGTTACTGTTGAGAACATGGGGTCTCATACTCAACATACCTTATACTCTGGCATGTAATGTTGGGTCGAGTATAGACCATCCATGTGACAGATTTGGTCGAAGCCTCATATGATGGAGTCAATAAACATGGGGCTTGTAGATCGAGCTCATGGGTCCAATCCCTTGTATTCATAGGCTCTTCGGATAGGTGGTGTGAGGGTTGGTCAATGTGATCTTGACAGTTAAGGTCAATCAAGTCTGGGAAATCATATGGTGCAGGCCTTTTCATCCGATTTATTCTTTTGACCAAGTTGTATCCTAAGACCAAATCATAGTGTGGATGTATAAATTGTTGACATGTCCCAACAGTCATATGAGGATCAAATGAGGTATGTTGGGGTAAAGCGCTCTGACAATCATTCATCTTACCGGCTTGCTCTTCGAATGGTTCCTCGATTCCAACAAACATCTGAGAATAAGGTGAGTCATCCCAGAATGAAAGTAGACTAGGGGTGTGAGAATATAGGGTAGGTTAGAAGTGCGAAGAAGTGGAGAAGTCCGTTAGAGTTCAGACTTCATAGTCGGAGTGGGATGGAACTGACCACGGGTAAGGATCTCCCGTAGATGGTGGAGGGTACATGGAAGAAGGAGAAGGCAAAGATGAATGGTATATGGTCGAGAGAAGTGACCCGGGGGATATGGGTACAGGGACCAATATTTTGACATGAGCAAGAGAGATATATAGATGAATGAAATGTAAGTGGACCGCAATTGAAAAACGTGCAAGTGCATAGATGGATATCACATAGTAACAGACACACAAAGAAGCACAAGAGCAAACCCTGGTTTCGCCAACTTAACATTGTGATGGTCGCAAAGGTCTAACCATTATATTTTGGATTTTAGTTAAGTGATAAAACAATCTTATTATACAAGCACACAAGGTGGGTCACTTGATGCCTAGCGTACGCTCCCACTATATCCCAATCAAAGAGATGATCTGCCTGGGCTGCTGGGTTATATTACACCTTTAAAGAGTATAGTGAGAAGATGTACACCAAAACATCTCTCTAAGGTCAAAGGCAAATGCTTGCAACTCCCAAGCCCGCAAGAGCCAGACCTGGAGACTTAGGGCACAAGTCCAGGGATTTGGGCTCTAACCTTAGAGTGTGTGTCCTCACCCACTCTGTCTAGAGGTATGTACCTGCGTACAAGGACGGGGTTGCTCTCTGATGAATATCAGATTCACCACTCTAAATCTCATTAATTAAGCTCAAATTCCATTAAAATCATCTGCACTTATTCTGCATAATTTGCATTCATGCATGTTTTCATAAGAATTGCATTTTATCACTTATTTCTGCACAAAATAAGAAGCCAAAAATCCCAGCCAAAACTAACATGTAAATAGCCTAACTTCCCTGATTTTTAACTAATTCATGCTAACTCCGACTGACCCAAAGCTACCTCCACTATGTACATATCACTAACAATAAAAAATGAAAAATACAAAAAAATCACTAACCCAAATAAGTGGACCAAAAACCCAAACCCTAGTTCTAGGATTCCCGAACTAAAATCCTCATATCTTCTTCATCCAGTGTCCATTTTGATCCAACTCACTTTTGAACTAATGTACACTCAATTACCTTCAAAACAAGACCAAGTTCAAGTGAATCAGAGCTCATATGTGAAAGTTGGGTTTTGGGCCTCTTTTGTACATTTTGTATTTTAGTTGATTTTGACCTAGTAAATTAATGTATATAATTAACATATTTTATTTTAATTCTTTTTCATTTGACTTCTTTGATGAAAGTATTATTAAAATGCGCAAAATTCCAAATCCAAACTAAGCTTGAAATCAAACAAACAAATTGAGTCCGAGTCTTCACTAACTGTCTGTACAAAATTGGTCTTTTTCGTATTTTATTTTATTCCTTCTTTTTCTTGATTAATAAAAATAAAAAATATTAATGTGTAAATATTTATCTTTGATTTTATCATTTTTTTCGGATTTTTGTATAGTTTAAAAATAACAAAAAATTTATAAAACCCAAAAATCAAGGTATTCTATGTACATGTGATACCCCAAAAAACCACTTTGTGCAATTGATCGATTTTTGTTTTGGTGTCCCATGAAAGTTGTAGATCTCATTGAGACAAGCAATATTTGTGAATAATTTTTTTCGATCTGAGGTCGTTTACTATTTCTTTTCTATTTTTCTTTCTATTTATTTTCCGATTTTTGTGGTGCTGACACGTGGCAGCTCCTGGAGCCGCCACGTGTCAACCATTTTTTGGGATTTTTATAATTCGTTTTTTATAAAAAATAAAAATAATAATAAAAAGGACTGCACGTGCGGATCACGTGCCCTCAGGCATGTGCCACGCACGTGTTGCCCCTTCTCACCCCCCAGCTCGCCACGTGGCACATGGAGGGCCATCCCATCTCGGCCGATCGGATGGCCACAACATCATCTTCTCCATCCGATCACTTTCCCAATTTGGGATTCGTCGGCTGCGATCTCCCATCACCGCCCATCGCCTCACAAATATCGCCGCAAATCTAGCCCATCTCCGATTCTCCGTCGCATCTCAGATCTTCGCAAATCGACGCAATCGAATCTCGTCGATCCTAACCTCATCAAATCGTCGTCAATTGTTTCCATAGCCAGCCAAAGCCCCCGATTCCATGCCTATTTAAATTCCGTCGCACCTCCGTGTTCCAACATCCGTCGGTTGCACCTACTAGTATCCTCGTGGCGGTGACAACGCCACGAAGCCACCTTCTCCGGCGAGATCCGGGGGCCCACCAACCCTCGTTGCAGAAGCGACCCTCCGCCGTACTTGCTCCGCTCCGATCCTTCACCGTAGAGCCCATGACTTCGACGTTCATCTCCGCCCCGGCTCCATCTTCGACGCATCGAGCTTCTTCAACAACTACAACCTCCGTCATCAACCAAACCTCCATCAATGCTTCAACTACACCGTCAACGGTCTTCGACATCATCTCCAACAGCTTTGACTCCTCCATCGCCAAAGCTCCAGCACGTCATCGACTTCCATCAGTTGACGCGACGCCGTCTTCTCCACTGACGCCAGCTTCTGCTCAGGTCAACGCTTCCAGGTGCTTCATTCTTCGCGCCCGTTGTGCCTCGCATCGACCGGAGCCCTCCAGGCGTCGACGAAACTGCACTGCCAGGAGCATCTCGTCTCGACACTCTCGCCTTGACGCTCCTCGCCACCGCCCGCTCCAAGATCACCATCGCCGGCCTTCCGGCTCCCTTCCGCCTCTCATGATCGCCAGCAGCCGGGCTCCGGACCCGAGGCCCCCGCCACGTGTCACACACGTGGGGCGGGGGAACGTCAACCGACTCCAACTTCTAGGGGTCGTGTGCTGCGCACGTGACCCATTGATTAATTTGCAAGAAGCCCCTCGGTAGTTCGTCTATTTGCACGTCCGCCCAGCCATCCAAGGGTCACGTACCTAGCACGCGACCCCTTGGAACTTTTTGTAGAGGACCCCGTACTTATTGGTAATTCCATTCTGGCCCTCCTTTACATTTTGTTTTATTTATAATTATTTAAATATTGCAAAATTACCCATGTATTCTTCCTTTATTCTAGATATCTACATTTCATATTTCTATTATTCAAAAAATAGCATTTTGTTTCACATTTAATTTTCTACATCTTGACATATTGTGGACATTTTTGTGATCATTGGTTAATTAAGAATTAATTATTTTGTGGAAAATTGCATATTTTACCCATCTTATGCTCTGAAATTGGTCATTGATTAACCGTTGCTCTAAAAATTACCGCAAAATCATGGATTGTAGAATTAATTATGGTTAACATTGTGACAAGAAAGAATTGCATTTGCATGCATAGTTTGCCTTGAAAAAATCATTTTGCATATTTCAGTGTTTAATTTTTTATTGAATCTGGTATTTTCGAGGTTTAGGATTTTTCTGAGATCAATCACCTAGTGATAAATATTAGATAATTTTATCCCTTGAAAATAATTAGATTTAATATTTATTATAACTAAATATTGAATTTCACTTTGTTTTCATTTAAAAATTCATAAAATATTCATCTTGCATCCAAAATTTCCAAAAAAATAACAGTGTATTTATTTCATCATATTTATCATCTTGGCCAAGTTTCGTATTTTTCAACATTGTTTGCTCAATATTTACATTTTAGTCCCTAAAATAGTCCAAAAATTACATTTTGCACCCTTAATTGCATAAAAATTACCAAAAATACCGCCTCGAAAATCACGCACGAACTTTGATAGACATAATTCTAGGTTGTTCCTTTGCCTCCTTGTGTTCGACCTTGGGACTTGCCCAAGTGAAATAAACATAGAACCACACGCGATTCAAAATTGACTAAATAATTGTGGTTATTTTCTTGACCGATTCCGATTGTCGCCTACAACAAAACGAGAAATTAATTTTTAAGCGAACAATTCATATACGACAAACATATTTTTATACAGCGCGCTCGTCACTCTCCCAAAAATAGTGAAGAATTTTTTTTCTGATTTTTTGATCCAATTATTTAGCAGTCTTGATTTTAGAGATTAGTTGTCACTGGTAATTAATGTAACACAAGCACTCACATCTACCGTCCGGTCCCAATTCATTTATCCTAAGTTCGAAAAAACTAAGAGAGGGAATCGGAAAAAGCCGATGCAATTGATGAAAAATATGATGAATGCTCGAGTAAGAAGATTTACAATACCGCCAGCTCTCTACAATGCAAGATGCACAACTGAATTGAAATTTCTTAAACACTAAATGAACGCAAGCCAGAGAAAACACACCTATCAGAAAGTTCCATTAGCAGGAAAGAATTGATGTCATTTTGACTAAGTAGAACGATCTAAGGTGTACCTTATTTAAAAGTGTGGTGTGGTCCTACGAGTTATGAGCATAAGCATATATTAAACCTATGAAGCTCTAATAGTCGTAGGTGCATGATCTATGCTATGTCAAGCAAGCCACACAACCACGAGGGTCTAATGTCCAGTCCCGATACATGCACGAGATTACAGATGGAATCCGTTGGAAATCAAGAAATTATCACAAATTATTTACAAAAATAAATGAATAAATCAAACCCAAATTCTACACTCTCACTTTAAATGGAATTTTTTCTTAACGCCTCAGTTGTCGGCTCCCTCTACGAATCGCCGACCTCTGATGCACTTTAAGATGCGTCGGCTTCAAGAAAGCCACTCCACTCCAAGTCCACCAAGCTCTCACACAAAAATAAAGATTTATATTAGAGAGAAAATATTTACAAAATGAGAGAATAAATGCTGAAAAAGAGAAAAAATGCAAGGAAATATTCACAAAAAATGACCGGGGGTCAGATTACCTAAAAGATTGGAAAAACTAACTCTAAAATTTCTAAAATGAACCTAAACCATTTGATGAAGCATGAAATACCCTGATAGTTGTGTTGAATTATTGTAGTTGGGCGATCAAGATCAATTAAAAATTAACCACATGAATTGCTAAATCAATCAAGTGAATCAAGTACGGTTTTATGCATTTTTAAACCTGAGCAAACCCCATGTTTGACTCAAGGAGTCAAAGGAACAACTTATGGTTCAAGTTATCAAACTTAATGTACGGTTTTCACTAAAAGAATTTTTGATATTTTTATGCATTATAAAATGTGAATGCAAATGTGAATGAATTGATTTCTTAAGGAAAACAAGAAACTTAGCTCAATTATTTTTTAATTCAAAATCATATCAAATTAGGTAAGTGATATTTTCTTGTAAACCAATGATGCGTGCAAAAAGTACTTTTATGGATTTTTAGGTTAAAATGCAACAACTAAATGAACAATTTTTATGGATTTTAATACAATAAATAATATGCAAAAATTATGAAACTTGACTAAATGCAAAAATATGATTAAATGCACATACTGTATTTTTTAGAATTTCCGATGATATTTGATTTTTTATGATTTTTTATTAAAACAAAGTGAATCTAAGTAATTAATTTTCAATAAGTCCATAATTAAAATTCATGCCAAATTAAAATTATCTTTAATAGACCTATCAATATGCAATCCAAGAAAATTGAGTTTGGAGAAAAATATTATGTGTGGATCAAATTAAAAATCGATTATGAAAATCACTCAATAATTTATTCCTTGAGCAAGACACTTCTATTTTCAATTAAATTTGGGCAGAAGTTAAAGCATGGACAAACACCCAAGTTATGACTGAATGCAAATTTCAGACCATAAAATGGGAAAAATTACAGTGATTTTTAATCCCTGAATTTTAATAATTCAACCTTATATCATAAAAATATAAACTCAATCTCGGATGATAGAAATGATATTCTGATCGTCATGATATTTTTACTTTTGCAAGATGATTACAAACAAGGTCCAAATATGTGCTCCAACAAAGGGTCCAAATTGCAATCATGAAATAAAAGATCAATAAAAAACTGTTATGCCTAAGGGCATTTATTTAGTTACCTATACTGCCAGGTATGTTTTTGCAATTTGCCTAAAAGGCATTTGTGCCCTTCTCCCTTCTGTTCGTGGGTTCCAAGGAAATGGAACCGCACCCGACAACTGTTGGAGTATTTGGGTGAGCGCCTATTGAGTTGTAGATGGGTAAATGGATACCTCCAGGATCCATTTACCCCATCCTAGTGTTTAGTCCCACATTGTCCAACGATGGGACTTGGAGGCCCTGTGGAGGCTATATAAGGAGCCTCAGGCCTCCTATATCAAATGAGAAAGTGCAATGCAACATATGCCCCTTTGAGGGCTTCTCCCATGGTTTCATCTCGCTCCTCACGGAGTAGGGTTCCACGTAAAATCATGGTGTTTCCATGTTCTATCTTTCTTGTTTATGCTCTGTTTATCGTTTCCGCTTCTGCTTCCTATTTTCTAACATGGTATCAGAGCATGTTTGATTCTCGGAGATATTTTTTTCTTTATTTATGTTCGAGATTCGATTGATTTTAAAGATCCAGTTCTTGCTTGAAGATTATCTTTACGGAGTGATTTATTTAAGATCAAGATCAAATCGGGTTATTGGGTTTCAAAACCCTAAATTTGAAGTTCCTTATCAGAAGTCCTCTCGTTTCTCAAGGCAACATGCTGCATCTTCACCTTCTCAACCTCCTTCCTGTGAGCAAAGCCAGCACGAAGCCCTTCTGTCGAGAAGCCCCATGCACATCCAAGCAAGTCGCACAACACCATCCATATCGCATCCCACAGACACGATGTCCAGATCCAGGCGATCTTGTATGCCCCCAGGCCACATACGGTTCCCGACGGCGACCAGATCCAGGCTTCAATAGCCCAGGCGGCGAGCCCTAGAAGAAGAACCACCAGCACCATGGCGCTGGCGGTGGAACTCCCAATGCGCGCCTCACCACCTTCATCCCCTACGTGCAAGATCCAACATCTCCACGGCGAGCCTCTCCTTTCGAGCAACATACTCTCATTGGTATGATGTTCCAGACCGTGGCACGCCCCTCACATCTTCAGCCAGCAGCGGCGCCATCTCCTCCCTCGATCATGTAACTCTCCTCCAGTCGGCGCTCAATCGTGTCCCAAGCGGAGTTGCAAGCCCTCTCGTGCGATCTCTCCAGTGGCGAGATCCCATCATGTGGCGAGCCCGTAGCGCGACAACCTCCGGCGTCGCATCTCTTGGCAACATGGCTACACCACCCATGTCCTTCCTTGGCTCCCAGTTCGAGGGTGGCGGTTCTAGAAAGAGGGATCCCACAGGAACCCTAGGGCTCGGTGGCCCACCTGTATAAAAAAAATTAGAAAAAGGAGCCCAGGTCGGATTAAAAAAAAGAGTGAGACAGAGAAAGATTGGGCCCATATGTGGGTCAAGGTTCAAGTTAAAAAGAGAGAGAGATGGATCGAGATTGTAAAAAAAGGGGGGGGGATAGTTTGTTATATATATATATTGAAAAAAAAGAAAAAAAAGGCACGTACAAGAAAAATCCGTACGCAAAAATTTTCAAAAAAAATGAAATGAAAAGCTGTAAAAAATATGATAAAAAAATTTGGTTGAATTACTTAAAAAAATTACGAAAAAGAGAGAGAGAGCTGTAAAAAAAATGAGACGACCAATTGTTATCCATGTTTTGAGAAGTCGAAAAATTTATGATCGGCTTAGTGATGTTTTGTCCCCATTTATGTTGTCTTCTCCCAACTGTCGATATCATCATTTTCCGACAAGTATGGGAGAAAGGGTGAATATGGTGTAGAGTCACAGGTCCTATTGCAGATCTAGATTTACAAACCAGCCAGATGTTCAAACTCTACAGTTCAGTTTTAGACTCGATGTCATATATTTCTGAGTCTCGAGATCCAGACACGCACGAGTATGCGGTCTTCAGTTTCGTGGTCCCCATCATTCTTGTTGTTGTCCGGCCAGAGTTTTCATGTGAGTCATAGTGACTCTAGAGCAGAGGACCATTCCCTATGCCATTGAGGGCAAGGGTTTTCATGTGGCATCATAGGTACTTCAGAGTAGAGTATCATTCTCTGGGATAGATGGGAGAGACCCAGTTCTCCGACGAGGAGACTTCAGGCACAGTTTCAAACTCGATGGTTAGATTCCGAGTCTTCAGTTGACTCACACTCCAGCCCGTTCGTCCTCCTCACCTACACAGCATGAGAAGCAATGTCCTCG
Source organism: Ottelia alismoides (assembly GCA_037367405.1). Taxonomy (NCBI): domain Eukaryota; kingdom Viridiplantae; phylum Streptophyta; class Magnoliopsida; order Alismatales; family Hydrocharitaceae; genus Ottelia; species Ottelia alismoides. The sequence goes on from JAZKJV010003190.1 coordinate 179,475, forward strand.
ACTGCAGCAATGTGCGCATTGGGTTGATATTGTCTGTAGTGTCCTGTAGCGTTGAGTTGAGTTTCTTTCTGTTTGTTTGTCCAAGCTGAGCATTGCATGCTCCAGCTTGAGGGGGAGTGTTGGAGTATTTGGGTGAGCGCCTATTGAGTTGTAGATGGGTAAATGGATACCTCCAGGATCCATTTACCCCATCCCAGTGTTTAGTCCCACATTGTCTAGCGGTGGGACTTGGAGGCCCTGTGGAGGCTATATAAGGAGCCCCAGGTCTCCTGTATCAAATGAGAAAGTGCAATGCAACATATGCCCCTTTGAGGGCTTCTCCTATAGTTTCATCCCGCTCCTCATGGAGTAGGGTTCCACATAAAATCATGGTGTTTCAATGTTCATCTTTCTTGTTTATGCTCGGTTTATCATTTCCTCTTTCGCTTCCTATTTTCTAACAACAATGAATGTGTCTTGGAGCGACCGCTTGTGAGGGAGGCTCATGGCTGTGGTTGTGCGTAGCGTGGATGACCGCTACTCCAGACACAAGGCTGCTGGTGTGCTGCGTACGAACGTCAGCGGTGGCGCAACCACGCAAGGGAGCACGCGGACGGTGGTAGGGGAAGAGGACGATGCTGTGGGGAAGGTAGACGACTGCTGTTCGCGGTGTTAGGCTGCAGCCGCAGGTGGCCTACGGAGGTGGAGGCGAACGCGGGGTAGGACGACCACAAGGAGCAGGGGATGGGGTGTTGCGGCTATGGCTGGAGAAGGATGCGACGGCCGCACGAGTTGGATCCCTGCAGATTTTCTCTTTAATAGAGATCAACCGAGCTGCTGCAATCTATTCGAGGGATGAGGTGAATCACAAAGGAGGCGCTTCAATGGCTATGTTGCGAGCTACCTGTACACAAAGTAAGACTCGAGCTTGGAGGCTCGACCTTGGCATCAAGTTTCTTGGAGAAAGTGGGACAAACTGATGTGGGGCTTATACTCCAGCTACACGATTATCTAGATGTGATGGCGTTCTCCTTCATCAGATAATGAAGATCAGAAACTATTCTCCAACCGCGTACTCGATCGGAGATGATGATAATATGGGGGTAATAGAGAGAAGATGCGGGGGAAATTGGAGATGATATGTGGGTAAAGATAATAGTAGAAAATCGAAACAAAATCCAAAACGAAAGAGGGATGAAGAGATTCTGTAGATGAGAATGGAAGTAGAGGGGGTTGTTTACTTCTTTGGTCATAGCTCAAGGCCACGACAGAGGTCGAGCTCGAACAACTCAAGGAACTTGGCTACAACTAAGGTTAAACCACCTCCCAATCTTCCCAGAAAAACTCCTCGTTGTCGCTCAACAGTTGTGTCTTTCACTCTTTATCACCGAAGAAAGGGTAGAGCTGGAGGCTATTGCTATCAGAAATGACGGATAATGAAAAATGTGGAGGAGAAGAGGACTAAGAAGTAAGAAGAAGTGGGAGGTTACAAAGGAGGCGGAGATGGTGGAAAGACGTGGAAGTTGGAGGAAAAAGAATAATAAAATTAAAAATAAGAAATAAGGAATAAAAAAGTGGGCTACTAAAATAAAATGCAGAGAAAATAAAAATAAATGAAAAAATTACTAAAGTGTCAACATGGAAAATGTAGATCTAGATGAGATCTACATTTTCCATGTAGTCCTTGTAATCAAAACAAAACAATGTATACAAGAAATAAAACTTTTTTTATTACATTTTAAATAACTAAAACATAATTTGACAGTTTTCCTTTTTTTTTGTATTTTTAATTAAAAGATATTTACAAAATAAAAATAAAATAAAATACTATAAATAAAGTAAAACACAAATATATTTTCGAATCTTTTAATAGATAAGAAAAAGCAAAAGAAAAAGGATGAAAGATCAATATTTACATTATATACAAAGCCACTTTGCATTATTTTCAATGATAAAATACTTTATTTTGATTTTTGAAATTATATAACTTATTGAATATATAATAACGAAATTAATAGAAGAAGAAAGAAATCAAAACATGTTAATTTTGCAAGTTAGTACATATATACATTATATAATCATGCCCTAAAACCAACATTATGCAAACAAGCTTCGGTTTTAATGAAATCACTTTTATTGGATAGATATTTTTCTAACTTAAACTTTAAAAGCGGAGTTTGGCAAATTTGGCATTCATAGAGAGCGAGAATTTAGCTGAGAAGTCATAATTTATGACCTTTTCGGTTCGAGATCTAAAAGTATTTATTAAAGATGGGAATTATTTTGTATTTTTGTAATTATATACAAGTTAGAAAAAGAATTAAATCAAAAAGTGATAGTTTGAATTTATTAAAAATTGATGAGGTTTGGGTATTTACAGGGGATTATTTACAATTAATATTCAACATATTATTATTATTTATTTTGAATTATTTTGTGGGTTTATTTACAAGATAAATAAACATTATTAATATATTTTTATAAAGAATTGTATTTTGTTTATTTATTGAATTCATGGACGATTATTTGATGTTTGCTCAAGGAGTTAAGGTAAGATTAATATATTAATATGATGAATCATGGATTCATCAATGCATGCTAAATGTCCATGGCCTTTCGAAATGGGGCATCAAAAATATCATGAATAGCTGCCACCACTTCGAGGTTGGTCATTTTTTTAAATATTCTCTCTTCCTCGTTGGGAAGAAGTTAAAATCAACTTGTACACTAGGGTGACTAGAATTCGCCTGTACTCAGTCATCCTTTAGAGGTAGGGTGATGGGAACTGTGGTGTGCGCATGTGTGGGCAAAGTGGATGACACATGTGCCCTCTCCTCATACTCTATCTTGGCTAGGTGTCTCCTCTTACTGTCTTTTTGGGTTTTTATATTTTTCTCACTTTTTGTATTTTTGGTGACTGTGATCTCCCATGGGTGGCCTCTTGTGACTCATTCACACTAGAAGGTGAAACGACATTGTGGCTCTTATTATGTTCAGTGAGGGTCCCTATCCTCTTTTGCATTTGGTCTACTATCCGGGTATGTAGTCGAGAGTCGGTTCCAGGGAAGGGCAATCCAACAGTGTAGTATAGGGTGGGGGTGGAGGTGGGAAATGTGGTGGTGAGGATGGGTGGTATAAATCCAATGGCAACACTGTAGGTAAGTGGGTTGGCCTTGTAGATATGGAAAGTCATAGTGTGTAGGTGATAACAGGCCTGACCACTCGGGTATAAGGTACAGAATTGGGTCGTCGCGACCCAAGCGACCAGGCGATGTGTATCAAGAAAAATGAACCACTCGATATAAATAAAACAAATCAAAGCAAAGAAGCGGTCCTGCTATATGTTTAACCTGGTATAGCACCCAGGGTCGAACTCAAGGAGCACGGATTGGCCGAAGGCCTACGAAGTAGTAAAAATGAATAAAATAAAAGAGGAAAATGTTTTTAGTGGTTTTTAATTATTTTTATATTTTTTTGGATTTTTAATATAGAAAGAAAATAAGAAAAAAACAAAAACAAGCACACTTCAACAATTTATTTAATGCATCAAAAATCAACCAAAAATTAAAACAAAAATATTTTTATGTGTTTTATGATTTTTTATGTTTTTGGTGAATTTTTGGGATTTTTCTGATATTTATTTTAATTTCTAAAAATCAAACAGTGACAAAAACAAGGGGTACTGTCCAGCCAAGCCTAAAGTCCCTAGATAAAATACCTAAGGACTCAAAAAGGCCTGGAGGTAATTTTCCTATAAACTAGATGAAATAAGGAAAATTTAGGTACCAGATTTATTGTTTTTGGGTTTTTAGTTAATTTATTAGAATTTTTATGGGTCTTTTGAGTGTTTTTAAGTTTTTAAGGTTTTCCAGTGGTGAAAAATAGCCAAATTGGCTAGAAAATAAAGGAACACAAATTAAACAGTGGCTAATTTTTATAGAATTTTTAGGGGAGTTTTTATATTTTTTTTATGATTTTTAAATCTAGACAGTAACAAAAATGATGGTTTTTGAATTTTTTAAAAATAACAAACGAAATCAAAAATGTCCTCAAAAATTCACAAAAATCCTACACCATGGCAGGAGCCATGTGTCAAATTTTCGTCGAATTTGGAGGTGATTTGATATTTTATTCAAAAATGACAAGAGGGTACTGTGCACAGAGACTAGAATGCAAATACCCAAAGTTCTGAGGGTCCAGGTGCTAAATACCCAGCCAATCACGCGCCAAGCGCGTGCCTGGGGCACTCAGGGACCTCTTTGTAAAGAAAATAAGTCCCGAGGACTTATTGGTAACCCGTACCAAAAGTCCAGGGGCCTTAGTTGCAATTTACCCAAAAATAAACGCACATGCGGAATTAAACCATTCACAGGGGCATAAATGCAAATATCAAAAAGATTTCATTCATTCATAAACATCCAGAACTACAGGGGCTTTAAATGCAAATACACCAAAACAACACGTGACGAAGCACGTGGCTCACAACAGGTAGGGGTATAAGTGCAAATAAAATAAGCTCGAGGTCCTCTATGCAAATAAACCTAAAACTAAACAACGTATTTAAATATTTACAGGACTAATGCGAAATAAAATAAAGATAAGGGCCTAAGGGTAAATTACCCTTTATTAAGTCGGCCGATGGATGCGCGCCACGTGGGTAGATGGACGGCTGGGAATGGGTGGCGCTCCAACGCTGAGGTCCTCGCAGCGATCGGACGGTCGAGGGTACGCCACGTGGGGGATCGAACGGGTGAGGCTCTCGATGGCTAAACCTCGTGCAACGGACGGTCCAGATCGCCTCTCCAAGATCTGACGGTGGCTGGATCTCCTCAAGTGGACGGTCAGGATGAGAACTGGAGGTCGAGGCTGATCGGACAGTCGGGGAAGATGCTGGAAGAACAGTTGGCCGGCGAGTTTCGCCGGCCTCGTGCGTGCGCTGGGATCCTCCCCTGCTGCCTCTGGAGATTGGAGAAGCTCCGCGATGATGCTCCGCAGCTGATGGTGGGTTCCGATGACCCAGCCGAGCCCTGGAGGGCTCCGGCGAGGTCGGCGGAGGTGAAGCTCCTGGCTCGAATGACCCAAGCCCTCAGATAAGCTTGGATGAACCTGCAAAATGTGCCAGCAAACTCGCGGGTCGAGGGCAAACTGCCTCGACCCCGTTAGGCGTGGTTAAAGTGGTCGGGGAGGCGGAGTGGTCGAGCTCCGGCGAGGGGATGGACGGAGGAGCTCGAATCCCCAGCTCCTATGCGAGCTGGGTTGAATGGGGGTGCGGAGAACGTGCGTGAGAGGAAGGTGGAGGCGATGGTGGATTCCGATGATCGAATGGAGGTGTGAGGCGGTCGGAATCAGCGAAAATCGATGGCGGCGCGAATTGGGGCTAATCGTTAATTAGAGAAAAAGAAAGGACTACAGGTCTACCTGGGTGGATGGGTCGACTGGGGGCGAGCTTGGGCAGCTCTGGATCCTCACCTCAAGGAGCGTCGACGTCCGAGGCTCTGGCTCCTGCTCGGGGCGGAGCTGCGGTGGGTGTATCGCCGGATCAGTGGAAACCTCCTCCTCGCCTCGCTGCAACAGGTGGAGATGCTCGCTGTCACTCGGGCAATCGCTCTGGAGCTCACAGGGAAGAAGGGGAATGACCAAAGATGCGTGAAATGGGCGGCGGAGCTCGCTTAAGTAGGCTGGAGGGATCCGAGAAGAAAGGGTCGGGTAGGGTCACGGTGGAGCGCGGATCCCGAGGTTGATGCCCGGCGAGGGTGTCAGATGTGGGAGGTGTAAAACGGAGCCGGGGTTTGGGTGATAGGCAATCGGGTCGAGCGGGGAAAAATCCGAGAAGTGGGGTCCGACGCTCGAACCCGTGAGAAGTGGTCCTGGGGGGGTTAGTTGACCGGGCGGTCAACATCCCCAGGAGCCAATGCGGTCAGGCCACGTGGCAGGATATTGGAGTGACAAATGGAGGTAGCTAGGGCCCGATTCAGCCAAAACTCAAAAGACAAACTATTTTTATTTTATTTTTTTTCTATTTTTTGGTGATTTTTAATTGATTTTTGGAAATAAAAATAAGGTATTTACATTATATAGCTATATATAGGTATATATACAATATGTAGGTTTTTGATTTTTGATTTTTAATTATTATTTTTGTACAATTTTATTCCTATTTTATATTTTATTTATTTATAGAATAAAATAAGGAATAAAAGGGTGTTTTTATTTTATTTTTAGTATTTATATACATAGGTAAAATAAATAGTTATGTACAACTATATACAAGGTATATGTACAATGTATTTTTGTATTTTTAATTTTGTTGTTTTTATTTGATTTTTGTTTTGATTCTTTTTATTTTATTTATTTACAATATATAGTATAGAGTATTTATAAAAAGTTTGGGAAATAACCTTATTTATTTACAAGGTCAAATAAATACATAGATGTGATATATGTACACGATGAAGGGGTCTTTTTAATCTTTTTGATTTTTAACTTTTTGTTTTGTTTTTATCTTTTATAAATATATACAAGTATTTACAAGCATATTTTTGGGTGAGGAAAACATTTTTATTTTATTTACATAAATATATACACAAGAGCCCCTATCTCCCTCTACTTGGCTTTTATGCGGTCAGGCCCATGCTGAGCCCTCCCTTGGGTTAGGTTGCTCAATATTTATTCTAAATATTTCCCTCTTTTTCTTTTTAATCTTTATTCTTTTATTTTTGCACAAAAACATGCTAATTATAGGTTTTTACACAATGCATGCTTTTGCTAATTATTCCTATTTACACATATCTACATGCATTTGCAAAGGTTTTTGTAGCTAAAATATAAGAATAAAGAGCGATGAATGGGTATTCATCAGTAGGCTGTCTGTAGGTCCATTTGAGAGGAGGGTCCATATTGATAGTCAAGTTTATTGGCAGATATGCAAAAAATATGGATAATACTTCTCCTAACAAAATGGAGGTGCACCGACTAGAGTGGAATGAGAGAAATCTGCACAGTCTGGATAAAAGTTGCTCCAATCAACCTCTCGATTTTCAAGAGGTGGTGACCAGGAAGAGCATGCTAATAAATCAAAATATGAACAGAAAAAGGTGTAAATGTGCGGAGTGACCAAATATACACAAAATAAACATAAATAGAAAACTCCTCAATTAACCAACTCAACACTGTGAAGACCGTGGAGGTTCGATCTTTTATCTTTTCTCTTTTAGAGTTAGTGACAATTTTGTTATTTACGAGCTCACAGGTGCAACCACCTAGAGTGGTTATGTTCGAGTCGGTGTAGTACATCTAGTAAAACACCGTTGAGCGCTAAAATTTGGGTTTTTATTTAAATTAATTAACAACAAAGGTCGTCGCAACCCAAAGAAACTTCAAACAAAATTTTATTTAATGTCAAGCAAAAATTAAAAATAAAATGTAGCAAGAGATTTTTCTATTTAATTTACCTGTATAGCTAACATGATCGAACTCGGGGAGGCTACAAAAATCCCGAGGGTTATTATATGTAATAAAAAGTCAATGAAAGAATAAAAGAATTTCTATTTACACTATGCTCGGATGTTATGTTTTCTTTTTGGATTTTGTATTTTTTAAAGAAATTTAATTTTTTTATTTGGTTTTTAGATTTTTAATTTTTTAATTTTTTTATTTTCAGAAAATAATATGAGATTAAAGAGAATTTAAAGCACACACACACTTAACTCTTTTTGTATTTGTTTTAATTTTGTCAAAAATAACTAAAACATTTAATAAAAATTATTTTTGGGATTTATATAATTTTTTAATGTTTTTGTATTTTTCTATATTTTCCCACATCTTAAAGCCTTTAAATAATTCAAAAATAGAGAATTAAATTAATAGAAAATAAAATAAATGTTCTTGTAATTTTTAAAATAACAAATAATATCAAAAATAGTTGAAATTTATATATAATGAAAGACATTTGTTCCAGAGATCCATTTTATGATTTTTTTGAATTTTTAATTGAGATTTTATGATTTTTTAATGTTTTTAAGATTTTAAAGAATTTTATGGTTTTTATAAAGAATAAAAAAGCAAAAATTAGATAGAAAGTAAAGGAATCAAAATGAACATATAGAATTTTTTAGAATTTTTGAAATAAAGTTATATAATTTTTATTAATTTTTTAATGCTAATAGGATATTTTATGAGGTTATTGAATTTTAATAAATAGTAAAAATAAAAGAAATGTGAAATGCAAATTGGAGATGCAAGATGAAGTTGACAGAAGCTAATGTGAATTTTTGAAGAATTTTAAGTGGGTTTTGCAAATCTTTTTTAATTTTAAGCATGCAAAAATAAAACATACTCACATGGACTAATATGAAATTATTTAATGCATGTAGACTGAATAATTTACAAAAAATAAAATACAGGGCTTAATATGCAATTTTTCTAGTAAGTCACGTATGCGGGCATGGGTGCCTTGCTGGACTGGACCTGATTGTTAATAAAATAAATCTGAGGGTCAAGTATTAACTCAAAACATCAGAAGTTTTATTGCAAAATACCCAATACTCATGTGCAAAGCCCACATGCAGTTCAAACATGTCTCATTTGCAATAAAATAAAGTGCAGGATATAAAATGCAAATGTTCAAAGAAAGATAGAACGACACGTGTCCTCGCAGGGACTTATTCAAAAAAAAAACAGAGGGTGTGGGTGCAATATACCATTAAATTGCATAGCACCATGAACAATTCATATTTGCTGCTATGAGGAACGAACGACTATTGATGAAGCGTGCTTGGACGGCTCAATCTGCTCTGGATGATCTGATCAACGATGCAGCTTTGGGGGTTTTTGAACATTTGAGATGTAAACTGGAGTGGAGTTCTCGATCGTACGGTACCGAAGACACCTGGAGGAACTAGGAAGCAAGCGAACTCTGATGAACTTGAGTTTGCTAGATCTCAGTCATCTTAGCTCTAAACTTCCTCACCTTGGTCTCAGATCAAAGCCATTGCAATTCCGCATCAGTTGAGTACCTTAAACCTTCGTGAAATCACCAGACTGAGGATCTGGAAGGTGATTAATAATATTTACTTCGGGAACCCGCTCCAGTCTTTGATTGCGTTATAAGTGAGATCTAGAGCTCCTTAGACCTGCAATGGAGAACTCATGCTTGGAGGTATTCTGCGGCCCAAAGATTAGGTCAAAAACACGTGAAGTGGGGGTGAATGGAGGTCTCCATGAAAGTGATCGGAGTGAAGACCAGACTCTTGATCTGTGAGGATCTGGAGGTGGGCAGAAGTTGTGAAATGGAGAAATGTCAAGCAGAGGTGTAGGCATAGTCGGAGGGTAATTTTAATGATCAGAGCTCCCCTGATCTAGAGATTAGAGGTTGAATGATACATATCTGATCTATGTGATTTAAACACAAACAAAGTAAAAATGATATGCTGAATCAAAGTTAAGCTAGCTAGATTACCACCGGATAAGAAAAAGGGGAAATTGCCTCGATCTGCGATGCGACAGAGAGGCGGAGACATGCGACAGAGATCGCTGGCGACGTGGTTGAATCACAGCCTTCACTCGAACCTTCGCACTCCAAATCGAAGAGCAGCTGCTCTATCACCACAGCTATCTCCAGTAACCGATCGCAGGCAGATCAGAGGCGAGTTGAGTGGAGATGAGGGGTTGAAGAGAGAAAGGGATGAATGGGCGATAAGTTTGGAGAATGATTTGGAGGCGGTTATGATTAGGGGTGCATGGAAAATTAGGTGAAGTAGTGACAGATGACGGAGTCAGCGGGTGGCAGGTACAGACCAACCAGTTGACCCGGATCAACATACCCGAGTCGACCAATCAGATTGTGCCTGGGATCCAAAATAAGCTACACGACAAAATAGTAAAACAATGTAAATAATTCAATAAAAAAATCAAAAATGAATTTATTTAATTACATAATGTAAATAAAAATGTTAGGAATAAACTTAAGTCAATTTTAGTGATTTTTAATTAATTAAATAATATAATTACAAGGGTTAAAATAAGTACAAGGTGTAATTTACAGGTATGTATATCTATATATACAAAAAATTGATTTTTAATTAATTATTTATATACATATTTACATAATTTAATATTTTATTTATTTACAATATTTTACAAGGGTTTTTAAAATATTTTTATTTGATTTTAAGAGTTAATTTATTATGTTAATTAAATAGGTATAAGTACAATATATACATGGTGATACACACACACACAATATATACATGATTTTATTTTAGTTGATTTCTAGTATTGTGATTTTTTGTATGTTATTTGAGTTAAATACATTATTTACAAGTAATTAAAAATATAATATTCACAATTATGCAAAATAAACTAAATGGTTAAAAAATATATAGTATATATATGTATGATATACAATAATACCCCAATTGGTCACATTCTATACCTTAACACTGAATTTTATGAAAATCATCTCCATTTTAAAGATAAATTAATTTGGAGTATAATGAAAGTGAGTTTGATGAATTTGGAGTTTAGGTGGAGAAAATATTGATCTTGGAAATTTGAACTTTTTTGGCTTTTGGAAAGTGATGTTATTTACGAAATATACATGTTTTTATTTACAATTACTTTTATTATTTACAAAAGAATTTTATTCAAAATTTTCAAGAGGAAATATTTTTTATTTACAAAGAATTTGGTAGTGGATAAAATAATGGAGGAATTGTGTATTGTAGACAATATTGTACATGTGATGAATAATTACAAGTGACCACTATATTTCTAGGATTTTTGGTGTTTTTGGCCTTATCTCCCCCTACTTTATTCCTTGTCAATCTGGTCAAGTCTTTACCTTCTCTCGTGGTCTTATTCAACATGTATCTATTACATATATATACAATATTGTATTTTCTTTATTTTCCCTTTATTTCTTTCTTTATTTATTTTAGGTTAAAATAATAATAAATATAAAATATTTACATAATAATTAGGGTTAGTAAAAGAATGGAATTAGTGATATTTACATGTATTTTATAAGGGATTTTAATCTAAAATAAATGAATAAAGATGATGAAATGAAGATTCATCATCCCCCTATGCTTTACCTTTGCTAGTCCCTTAGGAAATACTTATTTGAAGAGTAAGTGAATAGAAGAAAAAGAAAATAATAAAGGAAAAATAAAGAACTTAGAACGATATTGAGTATTGAACTTATCTTCATAAAATTGTAGTATGGAGCTCGATCAGACCTTTGGATTATTAGTGTAATAGAACCTTAATGGGAAATGGATTTAAAACCTAATAACCCTCAATTTTCACAAGACTCCTATTCAGGTCGCCTCAATAATTAGGTCAGAACAAGTCTACATACGCAAATTCTTTTGACTATGAATCTTTACGTGTACAGTGTAAGTGAAATATAGCTCCTCACCTCAAAAGTAGCAAAGAAACAACCTCCCTCAATAAGGTAAATCTAGTTCCCCGATCTAGCAATTCTTTCCTCGAGGAGAGGAGATATTCCCTTCTAAGTTTGTAATCAGCTCAAGAAGTGGGGATGGAGAAAAGAATGGTCGGTAGCCAGTGTCGCTACCTATCCTTGGATGCATGACCGGTATAGCCAAGTCATCCAGCTGCAAGCTAACAATAATTTGACTTTGAAGCTCATCCTTGCTTATTGTCTATATACTACAACAGACATTTTACTATCAATCAGGCATGTCTACTTTTTTGGAGTTTTTATATTTTTTAAATAAATACAAGGGTGCAACATGTACATAAGGAGTTTTCTTCTTGAGCCAGTAGACTATCCCTCTTTTGAAGCATTATTGCAACCCCAAAACATCATGCCTTTAGACCTCAATGCTACTAGACCAGGTTGAGATGCACTACCCTCCCTAGAGGAAGATGGATGTTTCCACTAGTTGTTAGACACCTGTGTGCTACCCCAAGCCAACGAATTCTGCCCCCTCACTACCTCATCCATGAAGAGCTACTTGTAGAGTGCTTGTACAAGTTAAGCCACAGTCTTGAAGAATCATGCGTGTGTTGTTAAATATTCTACTTAGACTAATCAAGATGACATGTGAACATAGTCTTGTGGACTCGAAGAATTAAGTTGCTAGGACTTGAAAAGTCTCAACTCCAGTCCTTATAAGGTTCCTCTGAAATTAAGTACATTAAGGTCATAACCAAGCTCCATTCTTCAATTTTATTCCAGACTAGTTTAAAAAGTCAATACTGTTCTAAAAAATACACATGCAAATGCACGAAGTATATACAAAACACATTTTTTTGAAAGAAGGAAAAAGGAAAATCTTTTTGAAAAGTTTTCAAAGGCTTTTGCAAATTTTTATGGATTTTAAGCATTTGTAATGGTTTTTAAGGAAAGTAAAAGAGTTAATAAACTAAATATATATAAGTATATACAAGGATTATACACATTTTATACAAGTTTTTATAAGAAGATTTTATATACAAGTTTTAAATACAAGTTTTATATATACAATAAAGAATTTTCATTACAAGAGGATAAATGATTAAGGGTTTTAGACACACGTGGATTTTACAAATATATCCCATAGTATAATAACCATATAAAAGTACGAGTTATGGCTAAAGTATATGTGCAATATATACGACAACCCCCTATACCTAGCTCGAACTATGTCCTCATAGTGATCAGGGAGCTTAGAAAGGAAGACATAACTCGTGCTAAGTATAGAAAAGTGAAAAGAATACTATATAACAACGACTCAGAGAATAGACGAAGATGATAGAAGTCAACGATCCTCCATATACTTAGGATCAAGTATTCCTAAGTATAGATGACTGTACAAACAGGGAAACTGAGGAAAAGAATAAATAATATCAATGGCTCGACTTGTCCTCCCCTATACTTAGAGTGAAAGATCCCTAAGTATAGAAAAATAATATCAACAAGTTGAAGGACAAGCGAGAGATCAGAAGAAAGAAAATAAAAAAATACACGCAAAAGATGGTATATACAATATCACCCCCTATACTTAGGGTTAAGGATACCTAAGTATAAGCAACAACAAGAGTAATGAAACATGACGAATATGAACAAATCAAGCCATTCACCTCCCATATACTTAGGATTGAGAACATCCTAAATATAGCACACACACACACACACACGAGAAAGAGGTGAACAATAAAAACATAAGAAGAAGGAATAAAACAAAAGTATATGTACAAGAGAAAATCAACTCATGTATCAGACACAGAAAATGTCAAAAAGTCATCATCTGATACCACATATATAGAATCAACTATCAATAGGAATGTATCATGATCTATTCACAACAAATGGTTGTGCGCCAGATGACAACCCAGATATGACAATACTACCATTGTCACACACAGATCTCACATTGAACGATCCTGACCTTTTGCTTTTCAATTTTCCTGGAAATAACTTCAACTTAGCATCGAACAACCATACTTTCTGATCAGTGGAGAAGGTCTTTCTTCTAATGTGTAAATTGTGCCAATGCTTGACTTTCTCCTTATACATGAATGAGTTGTCATAGGCAAAATCTCGGAATTCCCACAATCTATTCATATCCAACTTCCTATTCTTTCATGCTTTCTCATAATCAATATTGCATACACAGAGTGCCCATAAAGATTTGTGAATTAATTCTACTGATAGGTGGGAAGGCTTTCCGTACACTAATCTCTAGGGAGACATACCCAATGGTGACTTATACGTCGTCCGATAAGTCCATAGAACTGAGTCAAGCATCTGGGATCAATTCTTCCTATCTGGACGTACAAGTTTTCGCAATATAATCTTAATCTCCCTATTTGAAATCTCAGCCGAGCCATTAGTCTGTGGGTTGTAAGGAGACACAACCCTATGCTCAACGACGTGCTCCTTCACAAGCTTCTTGACTTCTCTGTTAATAAAATAGCTTCCATCATATAAAACAAGTGTCTTGGAAATCCCAAACCACGCAATAATATGGTCCATGAGAAAGGAATACACCATATGACTATCAACGGCTCGGGTGGGATAACCTCCACCCATCGACTAACGTAATCCACAACAAGCAAGATATACTAATATCTCTGTCTAATAGTAAATGGGCCCATGAAGTCTATGCCCCAAGCATCAAAAACATCAGAGATCTGTATATATCTAAAAGGCATGGTATCTTAGGAACCAATGGTTCCTCCCATCTTCTGACAGTCAGTACAACCTCGAACATACTCTGTAGAATCCTTGAATAATGTTGGCCACCATAAGGTCACTATGTAAAATCTTAGCTGCCATGCGCTTCCCCGAATGATGCCCACCAGATTCTAATTTGTGACAGTGCTCAAGTACACTGGTGTATTCTTTCTGAGGAATGCACCTTCTTCAGATACAATCTGCACCTTCACGAAATATGTATGGATCCTACCATTGGTAAAAATGTATCTTAGACAGAAATCTGTCTACCTTGTGCTTCAGCCAATCTTGTGGAACTTTCTTGGAGACAAGATAGTTTACAATATCAGCATACCATCGGAGTGAGTCCCACATACAAAATGGTCTCATCTAGAAAGGTCTCAGAAATAGGGATCATGCTCTGCTCAGAAGTATCTGCACCTGTAATGCGGGAAAGGTGATCTACCACAACATTTTCACTCCAGATTTATCTCGAATCTCCAAATCAAATTCTTGGAGGAGAAGGATCCTGATAAGGTGCAGTTTGGCATCCTTCTCTGCCTGTAAGTAGTGTATGGCATGTGATCCATGTACACAATAACATGAGAACTAAGGAGGTAAGATATGAACTTCTCTAATCCAAACCCAACTGCTAACATCTCCTTCTCTGTCACTATATAATTCCGCTGTGCCTCATCTAGAGTCTTGATAGCATAGTGTATAATAAATGGTATCCCATCCCTTCTCTTCCTAAAACAACTCCAACCGTAAAATATGACGCATCCGTCATGATCTCAAAGGGGAGAGACCAATCAGGTGGCTGTAGGACAAGAGCACCAGTAACCATGTCTTTCATCTGATGGAATGCAAGGAGGATTTCTCATCAACAACAAACTCACTCTCCTTGCATAGAAGCTCAATCAAAGGTTTGGCGATCTTGCTGAAGTCCTTAATAAATCACCTAGAATCCTAAGTGTCCCAAAAATGACCTCAACTACTTCAAATTCTACGGTGGCTCATGCTTGGATATCACATTGATCTTAGTCGGGTCAACCTCCATACCATGTTTGGAGATGACGTGGTCCAGTACAATCCCATTAGTCACCATAAGTGACTCTTCTCCCAGGAGAGCACTAGGCTTACCTCACAACAACGTTGAAGGACTCGGTCTAAATGAGCAAGACATGTGCCAAAACTAACCCCGTAGACCGAGAAATCATCCATAATCAACTCAAGGAAACTACCCACCATGTCAGCAAAACGGTCAACATACACCTTTAGCATGTAGCGAGTGCGTACACAATCCAAAGGACATCTGTATAAAGGCGTAGGTGCCAAACGAACAAGTGAAAGTAGTTTTCTCCATATCCTAGGAGAAATAGCAACCTGGTTATATTCCGAGTACCCATCCAAGAAACAAAAGAACTCTTTCTCTGCCAAACTCTCAATAAGCTAATCAATAAAGGGTAGTGGAAAGTGATTCTTCTTGGTATCTGAGTTCAAGCGTCTGTAATCTACATAGACACGCCATGAAGTAGGTACACAGGTCGGAATCTCCTCACCATGGTTACTCTTCACGATAGTAATCCCGGACTTCTTCAAGACTACATGCAAAGGACTGACCCACTTGGAATCTAAAATGGGATAAATAAAGCTAACACCACACCATTTCCTAATCTCTTTCATGAAAACCTCCCTTAGATTCGGATTTAGACGACACTGACACTCACGGGAGGGATTATAGTCATCCTCTAAGTAGATATGATGCGAGCCCAAAGCTGGACTATTCCTACGGAGATCCGAAATATTCCATCCAATGGCCTTGTGGTTTCTCTCAAGAACCTCTAGCACAAGATATTCTTGTTCATCGGTCAACTACACGCTGAGGTTATCCGGAAACATTTGGGGGGGGGGGGGGGGCGGTGCAAGGAAGGCATACTTCAACGTTGATGGTAATGTCTTGAGCTCAGGTGGGGTCTAAATCGGCTCTGCAACGACCTCTATAACTGCACTGGTAGAAGGTATATGATATGTACTCTGTGAACTGTCCATTGTGGCTAGTAATGGCTTAGTAAATAGAATCTCAGAAACATATGCAACGAATGAACTCTACTCAGAAAGGAATGGCTCATCAGGGTGTTCAGAATCCTCAGTAATCTTAAAAAAAAATCACAATTTGCTCATATATCTCAATCGGAGGTATATCAGCAATGATCTCAGAATGATGTGTCAAAGGAATATCAAAAGGTACCTCAACTCTCTCAGACTGATCCTCAGTAATCAGCTCAAACTTCCCATCAACAAACAACTCAGAAGGATCAATAAGGGAACTCATCTTGACTGTGCTTTCCAAAAGGTCCTTCTGAGAAAGGAACTCCAGAGCGTCTATGAAATCAGTAAAAAGATTCGTCTCTCTAAACTCGGCAAGAAAATCACAGTCCTTAGGATTTGGTGTAACTACCTGTCTCTCATCTGTTGCTTATGGTGGCGGTGATGGTCTAGGATCGGGTATTGTCTCAATTTTCACCATGTCACTACTAGAGTGAAAGATGATTTCTCTAGTACCGTAGTCAACTACCGCTTCGATCGTTCGGAGGAACCGTCGACCTAGTATGATTGGGGTATAGAGTAACAGTGCAGGTGTACCCATATCCATGATAACAAAATCAACAGGGATTCTCATTCCCTACACCGTTACAATAACATCCTCTAAAATGCCCCTCGACCTCTTAATCGATCTATCAACAAACTGAAGGATCATCATGTTCGATTTAAGAGATCCTAACCCAAACTCAGTGAGAAGAGGATGACATAATATTAATGATCCACTATCGAGAAGAGAGCGATCAAATTCTTGATCAAAGATGTGGCAACAGATGTGAGGTGCTCCCTTATCCTTCTTTTTTGGCAGGATGACATGAACTGTGGACATGGTCAAGATATGTCTTTTTGTCTTCTTTCATTTTTTCTACTTTGTTTGATGCTTTTGAATACATGCTTCTTTCATTCTCCTTTTCGTCGTAGGCTTGTACTCCATGGCCTTAAGGAGTGGCATCTCTAAAAAGATGTTCTATAAGATCCCAACCATTCCAAGATTAGATACAACTGTTTTTAGTTTTTGGATTTTCTTGGTTTTATTTAAAGTAGAAGGAAATGGCACAGAATCAAAAGAAACATTCAAATGCACATTTCGATTATTCAAAATAGAATCCTTATGTACAATGAGACAACCAGAATCAGTCTGTACAATTATGTCCAAAATTGGGGAAGGAAAAACAAAATCTAAAATAGGATGGGATGCTGTTGCTGAGGAAGAGGAAGAATCCACGACTAGTGTGTTCTCCCTTGCTGACGGTGATCTACGTCTAGCTGGTGAAGATGGTGGTGGTGGTGACGGTGAAGATGGTGAAACTCCATACTCAATGCTGGTACATTGGGTCTCGGCAACGATGGTGATGAACATTATGTAAAATGTGAAGTTCTCTCAGTGTCTGGTTCTCTTAATCCCAATGACTATGAAGGCAGCTGCAATCTCCTACCGCTCCTGAGATGAACGACATCAGATAAACATGTAAAGTCAAGGGCCATACCTGTCTCGGGTGAGGATATGTTATAGGATACATGCTCCTTGCGTCTGAAGTTGTTGGGATTGGCTTCGACCTCTGCTGGGATCAATGTCTTTGTAGTGGTCAGGTCATTAAGCCTTTGAGTAAGATCATTCTTGTTCTTTATCAACATTTCCAACTGATCAAGTGCAGGATTCACCAAAAGTACCTCAGGGTGCTAAATGATGTGCTGTCGCTGAGACTGGTAATGAGGAGATTGTTGGTATCCATGTTGCTGGTAGTAAGGAGTAGGAGGAAATTATGCATTTTGCTGCTGATGGTAAGGTCGTGGAAAATATGCAGACTGTTGCTGCTGGCCATGTCTCCAGTTTTTGAAGTGATGTGGAGACTGACACTGAGGCTGGAATGACTGGTGTTGGTACTGCTAAGGTCTGCCTCCCTGAAACTGGTGGACGGGTCTCTGACCTTGCTGGGAACACAAATGGCCTTGCCCTGAAGGATGGGGCTGGTTGCACTCTCGGTCAAACCAGATACCATTCACCTCCTGAATGATATGGGGAGTGGAGCATGCCGATCAGGAATGTATGAACCTTCTTGCTGGTACGGGAAAATCTGCTATGAATGTTACGAGACCTGGTCAGGGGTCTGTACGTAGTAAACGTACCGAACTATGGACGATCCTCTGGTACTCTACTAGGTGGAAGTGGAAGAAACCTGCTCCCGGGCAGAAGTATCGGCTGCTGCGCTCACGCTTTGGCATGCACTAATCGTACTCACAAGAAGCTCCAGATGCTTCGTTATCTCATCTAGCTTGTCCAGGTTCTTCATCCTCTATTTGATCACTTGGAGCTTCTCAAGCTTCTTGGATCATTTCTCAATTATATCTACTTTGGATAGGTGATTTCCAACGATGGTCAGATCAAAACTGTCCACCCTATCCACTTCATGTGATGCCGTCATGTTGACAGCCTTGTGGGGTGCTGCAGCAGTAAAAGACGACACACAATGTTTCTGGAATGCACGTGAAGAAGACAGAGCTGCAGAGCTCTCTACCATCTCCTCGAAAATCTGATATAGGATATCCTCTTCCTTGTTGAAGTGACTACCCCCACAAGCGACATCTACCACTTCTGATTCTCATGAATCAAACCCCCAAAGAAATTTTGCACTGGGCTCATCTTCGGAATATCGTGATAGGGGCACTTCTCCGTTAAATCTTTAAATCTTTCCCATACCTCATGAATAGGCTCATGGGACATCTGGGAGAAGTTTGTTATCATCGATCGCATTTGGTTGAGGCATCCAAGTGGGTAGTATTTGCTTAGAAAAGCAGACCTCAACTCTTCTCATGTAGTGAAAACTTTTCCTAGATGACTTTCTCAATAAAGGGCCTTGTCCATCAAGCTGAAGGGAAAAGCCGTCATCTTCACTACCTCTAATGGAATGTTAGGGTAATGCATCGTGCTGCAGATGCGATCTAATTATTGGAGTTGTACATATGGTTTTCATTAATA
Source organism: Ottelia alismoides (assembly GCA_037367405.1). Lineage (NCBI taxonomy): Eukaryota > Viridiplantae > Streptophyta > Magnoliopsida > Alismatales > Hydrocharitaceae > Ottelia > Ottelia alismoides. The sequence goes on from JAZKJV010003190.1 coordinate 198,698, forward strand.
TTTCCATGGAATATGGGGAATAATGGCAAAATTGTGGGCTTAAGCTCGAAATGCCCATGAATCACTGACGAGCTGCGAAAAACCCTACGTTAATCTACATGAATTAAGCTTTAATTTTTCGTTTCGTTGTAGGCTGGAACTCAGAATCGATCAAGAAATAACCACAAGAAATCAATTAATTTTTAATCGATGTGGTTTTATGTTTATTTTACTTGGGGAAGTCCCAAGGTCAAACTCAAGGAGGCAAAGGAACGACCTAGAATTTTATGTATCAAAGTTCGTACACGATTTTCGAGAAGGTATTTTTTGTATTTTTTAATGTAATTTTTGGGATGCAAATGTAAATGAGGCTAATTTTAGGGACTAAAATGCAATTTTCAATCAAACGATGTCCGAAAAATACGAAACTTGGCCAAGATGTAAAATACGGTAAAATGAATGCACTGTATTTTTTTTGGAATTTTTAGATGCAAGATAAATATTTTATGAATTTATGAATGCAAATAAAATAAATTTAAATAATTAATTATTCTAAATATTAAACCTATTTATTTTCAAGGGATAAAATTATCCAAGGTGATCGATCTCAGAAATATCCTAAACCTTAAAAATATTGGTTTTAATACATATTAAAAATTAAAGATTGAAATACACAAATGATTTTTATATGACAACTTATGCATGCAAATATAATTCTTTTTGGGCATGATATAATAAACGACTAATTCTACAATCCATGATTTTTTGGTAATTTTTCTAGTAATGATTTATTTAATATGAATTTCCAAGCACAGAATGGGAAAAATACGCAGTTTTCCACGAGAATAATTATTGCCAATTAACCATAGTGTATAAAAATATCAAAAATATGACATAATGTCAAGGATTGGTTGAAGAACATCATGCTAATTTTTAAATAATAAAATGATGCAATAAAGAGGTCTAAAACAATGGAGGAACATAGGGGTAGAATTGCAATAATACACTAATTAAATAATGCATGGATGACTAAAATGTAATTACCGAAAATCCAGGGGCAATTCTGCAAAATTTCCAGAGCGTCACGTGCGAAGCACGTGACCTTTGGTGGCGGGGCATTTTTGTGATTCGACGAAGATCCAGGGGGCCGAGATGCAAATGGACCCCTCCTGCATGTGCAAATCTAGTGGAGGGGGGAGTTGTTCTTAGCAATTAGTGAATACCTGGGGGGGCTCTGCGTAAAAGTTCCAAGCAGTCACGTGCTAAGCACGTAACCCTTGGGCGGCTGAGGGCGGTTGGCGTAGCGAGGAGTACGGTGGAGCGGGCGGAGGGACTTGTTGTCGGAGCTTGAGTGATGATTCCTGGAGAATCTTTCCAGAGGAGGGTGCGGTGCTCTAATCGCCGACACATGACCATGGGTTGTCAGGGGTGCAAAGGCAATGAAGATGGATGCATTATCGATGAAGGAGAGCACGACGGAGGGTGCTTCAATCTCAAGGGATGGAGTGCAGTGGTTGTTGTCGATGCTTTGCAGGCAGAGTCGAAGCGATGGCGGAGGGTATGCTGGGAATGCACGAAGCTCGACGAAGAAGGAGGAATGTCAGAGCAAGCAACGATGACAGAGCGATGGCTGCAACAAGGATAAGATCCTTGGATCTCGCCGCAACAGAGGCTGCTTCGATGGAGGCGCTGTCACCACCTCTTGGAGTGATTCCTTCAACTGTGTGTATCAGCGGATGGGAACGAGAGGGGGGACCTAGCGATGGTTAAATAGGCGAGGATGATCGACCAAATGCAGAATGCAATCACAAGTTTGAGAGATTTGGGTGATCGGGGAGATTGAGGGATATGGAGTCTAGGATATGACGGTGGCAAGATTGGGGGAAATGACGCCGCCATTCAAAGAGGAAGATGGAGATGGAGATTTGCGGGGGATTGATTGGTGTGTGGCGGCGACCAGAAGAGGAAGGTAGCCGGGATTAATCGGGATGGCAGTAGCGCCGCGAGATATGCGGGCGGTGGAGATTTTGGAAGCGGTAGTGACCCAGATGGAAAGGGGGGCCGGCCGAAGGTGGAAAATTGACCTCGACCGTCCAATCGGTCGAGATCGGTTGGTTGAGGAGCTGACACGTGGTGACTTATTTTATTTTTTTATTATATTATATTATATATATTATATTATTTTTTAATTTTTTTAAATGGAAATAAATATATAAAGGGCTAAAAATGGGTGACATGTGGTGGCTCCAGGAGCTTCTTCGTGTCAGCCCCACAAAAATCGAATAGAATACCTTGATTTATAGGGTATCTTATGAAGATACAAAAATCAAAATTGATCATTTGCACAAAGTGATATTTTTGGGGTATCTTATGTGCATAGAATACCTTGATTTTTGAGTTTTATAAATTTTTATCATTTTTAAACTAGATAAAAATCTGGAAAAAATATGATAAAATCAAAGATAAATATTTGCATATTAATCTATTTTTTTGGATTTTATTAAGTAAGAAAAAGAAGAATAAAATAAAATATGAAAAGACAATTTTTGTACAGACTATTAGTGAAGACTCAGACTCAGTTAGTTTCATTGATTTCAAGCTCAGTTTGGATTTGAATTTTTGTGAAATTTAATAAAACTTTTATAAAAGAAAATAAATGAAAAAGAAATAAAATAAAATGAGTTAATTATGTACATAAAATATTAGGTCAAAATCAGGTAAAATATGAAATGTACAAAATAGGCCCAAAACCCAACTTTCACATATGAGCTCCAATTCCTTGAATTTAGTCTTATTTCGAAGATATCTGAATGTACATTAGTTCAAAAGTGATTAGGATCAAATATGACATTGGATGAAGAAGATATCAAGGTTTTAGTCTAGAAATCCTATAACTAAGGTTTGGATTTTTGGTCCATTTATTTCAGTTAGTGTTTTTTTTGTATTTTTATTTATTCTTGTCAGTAATATGTACACAATTGGAGGTGGTTTCAGGTGATTTGGAGTTAGCGTGAATTAATTAAAATCAGGGAAGTTAGGCTATTTTACATGTCATTTTGGCTGAGATTTTTAGGTTCTTATTTTGTGCAATAATAAGTGATAAAATGTAATTATTATCTAAACATGCATGACTACTAATTATGTAGAATAACTGAAGAAATGCCAATGAATTTTATGGATTTGAGCTTCATTAGTCCTTTTTAGAGTGATGAATATGAGATTCATCATCCCCCTATACTTAAACCATGCTCGACCTTGAGCATGCAGTGAGGTGAAATGAGATTGGGTTCCATACCAAGACCATGAGCAGAAGGTGAAAATGGAACTAGACCTAACCTTTGGATTATTAGTGTGGCAGAACTTCTATGAGACTTAGAATTTTGAAATCAACAGCCTTCAAGTTCCACACATCATTGCCACAGTTTCGGCTCATAAGTCATCTTAGATCAATCCTCCTCCCAAAGCATACCCTATGAACATTGAACAATTGACTCATTTGTGTGAAAGGTTTTAGCTCTTCCCATCCAGAATGCCGGACTACCATGCAAACCTCCTCTCCAGTAACTCGTCCTCAGGGAGTCAGGTATTTCCTTCTAAGGTCTGTCGTGCTCTGTTCACAATCGAATATAAGGAGAAATTAGAAGAAGGAGAAAAGAACTGGAGGGTGGCCAATGTAGTCACCTCTCCTTGTGAGGCCAGCTAGTTTAGCCAAGCCTCCACCAAGATTTGCAGATTTTCTTGAAGCTTGGACCTTTTATTGGTCAATTATGTATTTGGTAGTAGGCTTCTTTGTATTTGGATTTTTTGTAGCCCTGTATGGATCTTGTTGTGCTCCTACGGATATTGAATCTTTTTTCTCGTACATGTTTTGGGGTCTTATAAAAAATTGTGCCCAGTCGTCTATCCCTTTTCCGAAGCTTTATTTCAACCGTACTCCAGTCTTTAGAAGTCCACGCTACCATAAAAGAAACTCACACAGTCTTCCAACACCCCGTCTGAGTTGAGCTAAGTGCATTAGGTGAGAGTACAAATTAATTCCCTATTCCAGAGTCGTACCTAGAATGAAGAGACCAGGTTAGACACTAAGTGTCAAACTCTGCACATTGTCATGTGGAACTCGAAGAATTAAGTCAAAGACCTGAAGCTTCTAAAATCCTATTTCTCTGTGAAGTTCCTCTGAAAATTAGGTGGATTAAGGTCAAGTCCAGACCACTCTCGATTTCTGCTCATAACCCGGTTCAGATCCCAAGGGCTTTTCACAAATGCAATGAATGTAATGCTAGATGAAGTGCATGTGTGTGAAATGCAGACATAATTTTTTTTGAATTTTTTTATGCAAGGATTTTTTGAGATAAATTTTTATGCAAAAAATGAATAAGAAGCCATTTTTTTAAAATTTTGGGTTGGACACAGTCAGTGTTGGTAGCAAAACTTCCTTTTTTATTTCTTTTGTTTTTTTCAAGTTAGTTACCCACCCCGTAAATATATATAGACTTACGCAAAAGTACGAGTTATGGGTAAAAAAATACACAGTATATATACATACACCCTATACTTAGCGAGTGATGTGTCCTCAGAGCACAAGAAGCGTAAAGAAGATATAGCTCGGGCTAAGCGTAAGAGAGTGAAAAAGAAAAAGGAAAGGATTTATCGGCTCGCCCCCTATACTTAGGCTATGAATAGTCTAAGTATAGAATAAGAGCGAAAATGATGCGGTCAGGATTTGTGAATGAGGAGAGTATATACAGATGAACGTCGGTTCCCCCTATACTTAGGATCTTGTCAGCCTAAGTATAGAAGAAGCGTGGAAATGAGGCGATCGTGAGATGGGAAGAATGGTATTTACATATGGCATCGACCCCCCTATATTTAGGCCTTGTCCTAAGTAGAGGAAGAAGATGTACAAGAAGGCCGATGGGGTCAGGAGGGAGGGTGGGTTGCCGATGATTAAGGCGGTTTTCGGCCGATCTTTTTGTGAGCACATGGTGGGAGATCGTAATGAGAAGAAGGAGATGAAGCATATGATTCCCAACCATTATCAGTGTTATCCTTAGAGAAATCATGCCGGAGAGTAGATGAAGCGTATGAATCAGATGAAAGATAACCATCATCGGAGTTATCCTAAGAGGAATTGTATTTGAAAGTGGGGGCACCCCAGATATTTTTGTTCTTTAGTTGCTTCAGTTGTTTTCTCAGAATTTGTTCCTTCTTGAGATCAAACGATTCATCCTCGATTGATGAATACTCTAAAGTACCAGTCTCAGTTAGCCCATAAGAAATTATTCCAGTATATTTAGTGAGACCAGGAGAATCGGCTTTGGATGAATAATAGTGAGGAACAGGAATCATCCAACGGGAATCGAAGTTTGGATCCTTGTGAAGATAGGGTTTTAGAACTATTGAACAAACCTCACTCATGTATATTACCCTTTCCAGACCTGATGAGAGGTCATCAGACGATTCCTCTTCCAGAAGGTCGAAGCGACTTTCTTTTTAGATGAAGGAGCAGCCATTTTATTTCGTGAAGTTGTTGGTCCTGGGAGTGAGGTGTTGACACTTGAGTCTACAGATGAATAACCATTGAAATCTTTCTCCTTGGTCGATGTACGTCCCGTGTATTTGTTCTTAGTTTTTTAATGTCGGTGCACTCCTGAGTTGGATTGATTTGGTCAAGGTAGTCAGAGAAGGTTTCGACCGACTCAAGGTGAGCCCAAGCATATGTCTCATGATCATATAAGAAACCCTTTCCCATGGTGAGAGAAGCAAGAAATGGAACACTGAGGAGAGTCTCTGCATATTCATTCTCAATTGACCTGATGTTGGTGCATTCCTGTGTCAGGTTTATTTGATCAAAGTGGTCAGAGGAGATTTTGACTGACTCAGGATGTACCCATGCATATGTCTAAGTATCATATGAGAAGTCATTTCTCATGGTGAGAGAAGCGGGGAATGGAATAGGGGAAGAGTCTCTAAACCAATAGTCTCTTCAACAACCGTTATCTCAGGTGTAGCAGCGGGGTAGGGCTCTTATACCGTTGGGTGGTTACAACTGTTGACGGCTTCGTGGGTTGCCTCAGAATATCGTGTTTCCTCAAAGACTGGTTGAGATCGAAGTGCTCCCAATGCTGTAAAATTGATTTCCCGAGTCTCGCACTCAATAATTGCCTTAGCCAATGCCAAGAATGGCTTTTCCAGAATGATTAGAGACTGGGTGAATTCTCCTTGATGCTCAATATCAATGATCGTGAAGTCTACTTTGAGCGGAGCACCTTGGAATGTAACGATGACTGAAATTGTTCCTCTCGACCGCTTTATAGATCGATCAGTTAGTTGAACGATCTCTCTTATTTCTTGATAGGTCCGAGTTTGAGCTTGTCAAATACAAAGGTCGGGAGGATATTGATTGGTGAGTCATCATCGATTCGAGCATGGGTAAATATTGTGTCTTTGATTCCACAATAAAATCTGGGCAACTGCTTCACTATGCGGCTCTTGGTTTTTCTCCTCAACACCAAGGAGGTGGCCATTGACAAGATATGTCTTTCAGTCTTTGTTCTTATCCTGCATGACTTTTTTTCATCATTAATTTGTTCATTACATATCCTTTAAGGTCGGGGAAGTGTTCTATGGCCTGTATCAAGGGAAGTTCAAAAATCAATCCTTTCTCCAGTGCTTCCCGTAAAGCAAGATCCAAATTCTTCAGATCTTCTTCAGTTTCAATATTTATGTATTTGTCTGGATTTTTGATTTTTTGGTTGTTTTTGAATATTTCAAAATTTTTGTTATTTTTTATGTGATGTGTAGATGTGGTGTTTTCTGTAGATGATGAGGGTCTTTGATGCACTAAGTCAGAATCATAGTCAATGTTATTCCTAGGGGAGTAATATGCAGACGCGTCGTTATCAGAGTCGTCCCTAGGGTGAACATTGTCTATGTGTTTCTGAATATCCCCCGGGTTTTCAACATTAGATCTAATTATTTCATCCTCCACTTTCATACCCGATCTTTCATAAAAAGAAATGAGCCGGTCAGTAAAATTTCTGAATTTTTCCTCCATTAATTCATATCTCTTAATAATTCTCGAAATGTCATCCTCCAAAATTTTTTCATGATCTTTTATGTGAGCAGTCTCAGTGTTCTATCCAATTATTTCATCTTCCATTTTCATGTACGAGCTAGGAGAAGATCCTCTCAAAATATCCATTGTATGGTCGTTATCTTTTGAAAATTTCTCCTTAAAAGTTATGGAAGGAGTCTGCTCAGGTGGAGGATTCGAGGGGAATCTATAGGTCACATACTCAAAATGTTGTGCCTCACGCATGTGTTGTTGATTTGAGTAGAGTCCATTCCTTTGGTCATGATTGTCATATCTGAAGATGGGATTGTCAAGGTTAATCCAAGATGGAAATTATCAGGTGCGGGCCAATCCTCTTGCTCTATTTGGATTTCCATTTTATTTCTAATAGTTAAATCGAATTGTGGATTTGTGAAGTACTGACCTGTTCCAACAATATGGCGAGGAAAGATTGAAGTCAGTTGGAGTTATTGTCTCAGCCGGTCATTCATCTCAAAAGTGATATGATCTTCAACTGGTTCACGAGTTCCAACGAGAAATGGGTCAATCCAAGATGGTAGTTGCTCATTTGTATTCAAGGGTGGGGGAGATGGAATATGTGAAGAAGTGTTACCTCCGATCGGATTCGTCTTGGTTGTTAGAGTCTCCCACGAATGATGGATTAACATTTACGTAGTATGTAGGATCGATTGTATGATCATAATATAGAGGATTGACATACGAAGAAGTGGAGACCTTACTCAGCTATTTGTTTGTATGATCTGAATACAAAGGATTGTCATTCATGAAGTAGATCAGATTTATAGAGAGGTTTGGATCTATTTGTGAACGAGAGTCTCTTGTGAAAGTTGGAGTATGCCTGTCAGAAGAGGTTTTGGATAATTTTGGCCTGATTGAGACGAATTCATTTTCACAGCATAGATCTGATGGATACTCAGACAATTGACTCGTCATCTTCGAAGAAGGTGGATGAGTTGTCATGTTGAAAATGTTCGTGTTCGGGATACTCAATAGTAGAAACATGAAATTTTAAATCAAGGAGAGTGATGGCACAAGTGTGGGGTTTTTGATATTCGAGATTGGTTCACACACACCAATACAAACACAAATCAAACCCCAGGTTCACCAACTCACACAATGAAGCCGTAAGAGTTCGGTAATTATCTTTTCAATTTTAGTTGGTGATAAATTCAATCTTGGAAAAAATTTGGCGAGCTGTTAGGTGCCGAATTTTTTCTTAAAGATTGTTCCGAATTCTTACAACTAGTTACATCCACTTTCAGCCAGTATGGGTGTAAGTACGGACCGTAAAACGACTACCTGTGTTACTTAAGGATGGAGCCTTGCACAATGTCTTTTAAACCACCCACTCTGATAAGGAAATCCAGACCGTTTATCGGCTACCTGTAGATCATCACTGAGAAGCAACTAATCATTTTTAGAATCGGTAGTCTGAACGAAGATTTCAGAGGTAGGCTCTAACCTTATGTGTTCTCTCGCTCACTCAGACAAATAAATGCATCCAAGGTCGGGGTTGCTCTCCCGCAAACATCCTTGATTTTATGAGTTATTTAATCGACTTTGTTTAGCAGTCCCAATTTTAATTAGGTGATCACTAAAAAATTCGACGAGCACAAATACACATCCACATTCCAGTCCCAATTTCCTTTTAAAATTATGTGATAAAATAAGAGGGAGAAATTCAAGAAAAGCCGATGCACGTGAAACAATGATGTATGCTCAGTTAGAAGACCTACAACGATTCCTCGCAATCTCCATGTGGGATGCAATACGAGAATTGAAAAATTAATCTATATGAATGCAAGATGATGAAAACCACATATAGTAGAAAGTTTATTAGCCGTGAAGAATCGATTTGAATTTGACTAAGTTGAACGATCTAATATATGCGTCTCAGTTAAAGTGAAGTATGATCCTAGGTTCTATGAGCACACTAAAAAATTAAAGCTCTAATAGCCGTATGTGCAGGTCTAATCTACGAGCCACTGAAGTCGGGCCCCACCATCACCGGAGAGTGAAACATGCCCACAGAAATAGTTCAAGGTCTTGTTACACACGCGAGAGTCCAAATGGACACCGCTATAAATGAACAAATAATTACAAAATTTAAAGTTGCAGAAAAATAAATCCTAGACTCTACGCTCTCTCATGAGTCGAGTCGATCTTAGTTTTATTACGGCTTTTCGAAAGTTGGTGAAGATGCATCGGTTTTGTGAGAAACCGCTCCACATACGTCGGGTACCTCGCAAGAAAAATAAGAGAGAGTGTAAGAGAGTACATAAAAATTAATCAAAAAAATAAGGAAATAATTATTGGAAATAAAATAAATGTAGGAAAAAAATTATGTAAAATATAAATGAAGATTCGGGGGTCAGACTATCCGAATATGGAAAACTGAACACAAAAATATCTAGACAAAATCTAAGCCGTTTGCCTACCCGGCAACGGTGCCATCTAACGAGCTGTGAAAACCCTACGTTAATTTGCGTGAATTAAGCTTTAATTTGTCATTTTGTTGTAGGTAGGAATTCGAAATCGATCAAGAAATAACCACAAGAAATCAATCAATTTTTAATCGGCATGGTTTTATGTTTATTATACTTGGGCAAGTCCCAAGGTCATTTCCAAGGAGGTAAAGGAACAACCTAGAATTTTGTCTATCAAAGTTCGTGCACAGTTTTCGAGAAGTTTTTTTGTATTTTTTAATGGAATTTTTGGGATGCAAATGCATATGAGGCCAATTTTAGGGACTAAAATGTAATTTTCAATCAAATGATGTCTGAAAAATATGAAACTTGGCTGAGATGTAAAATATCGTGAATGAATGCACTGTATTGTTTTTGGAATTTTTGGATGCAAGATAAATATTTTATGAATTTATGAATGCAAACAAAGTGAATTTCAATAATTAATTATAATAAATATTAAACCTATTTATTTTCAAGGGATAAAATTATCCAAGATCTATCACTAGTTGGTCGATCTCAGAAAAAACCTAAACCTTAAATATATTGGTTTTAATACATATTAAAAATTAAAGATTGAAATACACATAATGATTTTTATAGGTAAATTATGCATGCAAATGTAATTCTTTTTGGGCACCTGTAACAAATGACTAATTCTATAATCCGTGATGTTTTGGTAATTTTTCTAGCAATGGTTAATTTAATATGAATTTACAAGCACAGGATGGTCAAAATACACAATTTTCCACGAGAATAATTATTGCCAATTAACTATAGTGCATAAAAATATCAAAATATGCCATAATGTCAAGGATTAGTTGAAGAACATCATGCTAATTTTTAAATAATAAAATGATGCAATAAAGAGGTGTAAAACAATGGGGGAACACATGGGTAGAATTATAATAATAATACAATAATTAAATAATACATGGAGGACTAAAATGTAATTACTGAAAATCTAGGGGGCAATTATGCAAAATTTGTGGAGTGTCACATGCAATGCACGTGACCTTTGGCGGCAGAGCGTTTTTGTGATTTGACGAAGATCTAGGGGGCTGAGGTGCAAATGGACCCCTCCCGCACGTGCAGATCTCGTGGGGTGGGGGGGGGGGGTTCTTCTTAGCAATTAGTGAATATCTGGTGGGGGGGGGGGGCTTCATGCAAAAGTTCCAAGCGGTCACATGCTAAGAACGTGATCCTTGGGCAGCTGAGGGCGGTTGGCGTAGCGAGGAGTATGGCGAAGCGAGCAGAGGGACTCGCCGTCGGAGCTTGGCTGATGATTCCTGGAGAAGCTTTCCAGAGGAGGGTGCGGTGCTCCAATGGCCGACACACATCCGTGGGTCGTCGGGGCCGCGAAGGCTATGAAGATGGAGGCATTGTTGGTGAAGGAGAGCACGACGAGGGTGTTTCAATTTCAGGGGATGGAGTGTAGTGGTTATTGTCGATGCTTTGCAGGCGGAGTCGAAGCGATGGCGGAGGATATGCTGTGAAGGCACGAAGCTCGATGGCGAAGAAGGAATGTCGGAGCAAGCAACAATGATGGAGCGATGGCTGCAGCAAGGATAAGATCCTTGTATCTCGCCGCAACGGAGACCGCTTCGACGGAGGCGCTGTCACCCCCTCTTGAAGCGGTTCCTTCAACTGTGTGTATCAGTGGATGAGAATGAGAGGAGGGAACCAATGATGGTTAAATAGGCGAGGATGATTTGCCAAATGCAGAAGGCAATCGCGAGTTTGAGGTATTTGGGTGATCAGGGAGATTGAGCGAGATGGAGTCCAGGATATGGCGGTGGCGAGATTGGGGGAAACAACGCCGCTACGCAAAGAGGAAGGCGGAGATGGAGATTTGCAGGGGATTGATTAGTGTATGGTAGTGGCTAGAAGAGGAAGGTAGCCGGGATTAATCGGGATGGCGGTGGTGCCGCGAGATACGCGGGCGGTGGAGATTTTGGAAGCGGCGGTGCCCCAGATGGAAAGGGGGGTCGGCCGAAGGTGGAATATGCTCCTCAGCCGTTCGATCGGTTGAGATCAGTTGGTTGAGGAGCTGACACATGGCATCTTATATTATATTATATTAATTTTAATTAATTTTTTAAATGGAAATAAATATATAAAAGGGCTAAAAATGGGTGACATGTGGCGGCTCCAGGAGCGGGCACGTGTCAACCCACAGAAATCGAAAAATAAATACAATAATAAATATGTAAAAAATAGTAAATGAACTCAGATTGAAAAAGTTTCTTTATGAAAGTTGCTCGTCTCTATGAGATCTACAACTTTCATGAAGAGACCAAAATAAAAATCGATCATTTGCACAAAGTGATATTTTTTGGGTATCCCGTGTACATAGAATACCTTGATTTTTGAGTTTTATAATTTTTTTATCATTTTTTAAGCCAAATAAAAATCCAGAAAAATATGATAAAATCAAAGATAAATATTTACAGATTAATCTATTTTTTTTGGATTTTATTAAGTAAGAAAAAGAATAAATAAAATAAAATACGAAAAAGATAATTTTTGTATAGACTGTTAGTGCAGACTCAGACTCAGTTAGTTTCTTTGATTTCAAGCTCAGTTTGGATTTGGATTTCTGTGCATTTTAATAAAACTTTATCAAAGAAAATAAATGAAACAGAAATAAAATAAAATGAGTTAATTATGTATATAGAATATTAGGTCAAAATTAGGTAAAATACAAAATGTACAAAAGAGGCCTAAAACCCAACTTTCACATATGAGCTCCGATTCACTTGAACTTGGTCTTGTTTTGAAGGTATTTGAATGTACATTAGTTCAAAAGTGAGTATATCAAATCAGAGATCGGATGAAGAAGATATCAAGGTTTTTGTCCAGAAATCCTAGAACTAAGGTTTGGGTTTTTGGTCCACTTATTTCAGTTAGTGATTTTTTGTATTCTTCATTTACTCTTGTTAGTAATATGTATAAAGTGGAGGTAGTTTCGGGTCATTTGGAGTTAGCATGGATTAATTAAAAATCAGAGAAGTTAGGCTATTTTACCGGTCATTTTGGTTGAGATTTTTGGCTTCTTATTTTGTGCAATAATAAGTGATAAAATGCAATTATTATCTAAACACGCATGAATGCTAATCATGCAAAATAAATGAAGAAATGACAATGAAATTTAGGTATTTAAGCTTAATTAGTCCTCTTTAGAGTGATGAATATGAGATTCATCAAATCATAGGACATTGAATCCATGTATTTGTCTGTCCTACTCCTGGATTATAGGATTCCCTTAATGAGATCTTAGCCACTAGCTCTACAGGCTCTTCTCCCCCATTCCCACATCCTCCATTGTTTCTATCCTCCTCTCTCCTGTCTTTCCTCAGTTCGAGAATCATATCCCTCAACACAGTTTGAAAGTCAGCATGTTTTGTTAAATGTACTTGAATGGACTGAATAGAGGCTAACATGGTACTCGGGCTGTGCGGCCATGGATCCTTTTCCCTTAGGTGGCATCAAGTGCACTATATGTGTTTCTGCCAGTGTAAACTGCACTGGATTAGTCTTCAGAATGATGGAGTCCCAAATGACAGTTCAAGATTAGAGTCAATCTTGAACGATGGATTGAAGGATGAAGTGAAAGGTGAAGTGGAGAAAGAGGAATACTCGTGAAGTGAGTCTTTCCGAGTAGAATACAATCGCTTTGGAGTGGGATATGAGTCCACAAAGTCCGAACGAGAAATGCTCCAATCCAACATCTTCGATATGAAGAGGCGAGATGCGAGAATATGAAAGTCAAACAATAAGAGAATGAGTAGAAGGTGCGAAGTGCGCGGAAGGATCTCTAGCACTAGCTATCAAACACAAAACAAACCTCTTATTCACCAACTCAACACAAATGAAGACCGTAAGAGTTCGGTCTGTTATCTTTTCAATTTTATTTGGTGATAAATACAATCTTTGAAAGAGTTAACAAGCTGTTAGGTACCTGTATTTCCCTAAAGACTGGCTCGAATTCTTACAACTAGTTGTATCCACTTTCAACCAGTATGAATGTAAGTACGGGCCATGAAAGCAGGTACCCGTTACTTAAGGACGGAGCCTTATATAATGTCCTTCAAACCATCTACTTTGCTAAGGAAATTCAGACCGTTTACTAGCTACCCGCATTCCCTCACTGAGAAGTAGCTAATCGTTTTTATAAAATCAGTAGTCTATATGAAAATCTGGGCTTAGCTCTATCCTAGTGTTCGTCCCTCTCTCACTTTGCAAGTAAATTCAAACAATGAGGGGGTTACTCTCCCCAAACTAATTGTGATTTTCCTTACGTTTAGTTTTAGGGTCAAGTTTTCTTTAGAAGTCCCAGTTTTACAAAGTTGCCACTCTTTTTGAATATTTTGCAATGATTCGCCTACTGAGCGTCCGATTTCCTTTTTGAGTTATGTGAATTAAAATAAGGAAGGAGATCAGAAATGCCAATGCATGATAAAATTCAATGATGCATACATGAGCTTTGAGATGCGTACCTTATCGCCATCACTCTATATGCAGGATGATCCGTGCAGAATTTAAATATAGAAAAATAAACTAACACAAATGATGCACATGAACCGTCCTAGCAATAAATTCTATTAGCGGGAAAGAACCGGTTAAATTTAACTAAGTCCAATTACGTTCTACTCTATAGGTACACAAATTCTTGTTTAGGGCTTTGGACCTAATTAATTACCTGACTCAAGCACGTTAATAAAGAAATCACTAAAGGCTCAAGCACATAAAATCATGAGAAAACAAAGAAAAAGAAGGCGATGAAAACAAAACCGATGAGGTCCCCCAGGTGCACCGACACTTGGTGAAAGAGACCCAACATACAAGGCATATAGTGTCCTTTTTACAAGAGTTTTTGAATGAATAAAATGTTAAAATAAATAAAAACTATCTATGCGCCAAATGATGGTCTCCTCTAAATCTTCTTCTCCTCCTCCTACGCTTTCCCACAGCTCGGTGGAGAATCGAGCTGCCTCCACTTTGCTTGGGTGCGTCGACACTTCTAAGAATGCCGCCCTCGCTCGTCGGGACATCACAAGAAAGTGGAAATAAAGGATGTGTAAGAGACACACGTATATTAATATGAGCAAAAATAATGGAAATAAATACAATGAATTTGAATAATGAAATAAATGTAGGAAAATATAAACAAAATATACAACCAAGAATAGTATGTCAAAGGAAAAATCTAACTACCTCACTGTGCCTCCCTGACAACGACGTCATTTTGTTGAGCGCTAAAATTCGAGTTTTTATTTCAATGAGTTAATAAGAAAGGTCATCACAACCCAAAGAAGCGTCAAACAAAAAATTTATTTAATCTCATTCAAAAATAAAGAAGAAAATATAACAAGAGATTTTGCTATTTAATTTACATGTATAGCTAATAATATCGAACTCAGGGAGGCTACAAAAATCCGGGGGTTATTCTATGCAATGAAAGGTCAATGAAAGAATAAAGGAATTTCTATTCACACTACGCTCGGATGTTATATTTTCCTTTTGGATTTTGTATATTTTTAAAAAATTTTATATTTTTTATTTGATTTTTAGATTTTTAATTTTTTAATTATATATATTATTTTCAGAAAACAATAAGAGAATTAAAGAGAATTTAAAACACACACACAATCAACTCTTTTTATAAATTTTTAATCATGTCAAAAATAATAAGAAAATTAAACAAAAAATATTTTTGGGTTTTAGATAAGTTTTTAATGTTTCTATAATTTTTTTATATTTTCCCATAATTTTAAAGCCTTTAAATAAATCAAAAATAGGGAATTAAATAAACAGAAAATAAAATAGGTTTTTTTGGAATTTAAAACAACAAATAATGTCAAAAATATTTGAAATTTATATATAATGAAAGATATTTTTATGTTTTCCAAAGAGCCATTTTATGATTTTTTGGATTTTTAATGGAAATTTTATGATTTTTTAATATTTTTAAGATTTTTATGATTATTATGAAGAATAAAAATGCAAAATTTAATATAAATTAAAAAGAATCAAAATAAACAGGATTTTTTTAGAATTTTTGGTAAAGTTTTATAATTTTTATTAATTTTTTAATGCAAAAAAGAATTTTTATGATGTTTTTTAATTTTAGTAAATAGTAAAAGTAAGGAAAATGTGAAATGCAAATTGAAGATGCAAGATGAAGTTGACAGAAGCTAAAGTGAATTTTCCTGATTTTTTAAATGAGTTTTGCTAATTTTTATTTAATTTTAAACATGCAAAAATAAAACAGACTCATAGGGAGTAATATGCAATTATTTAATGCATGTAGACTGAATAATTGACAAAAATAAAATGTCGGGCTTAATATGCAATTTTTTCAATAAGTCACGTGTGCGAGCACGTGTGCCTCATTGGACTGGGCCTGATTGTGAATAAAATAAATCCGAAGGCCAAGTATTAACTCAAAACATCATCACTTTTATTACAAAATACCCAATACTCACGTGCAGAGCATGCATGTAGTTCAAACAAGACTCATTTGCAAATAAAATAAAATACATGATATAAAATGCAAATGTTCAAACAAAGATAGAAGGACACATATCCTCGCAGGAACTTATTTAAAAATAAAATAGAACTAAGCGTATGTGCGCAAGTATACCATTTATTGTGTTCTACCTTGAACGGTTCAGATTCGCTGTTGTGAGGATCGATTTGATGTGGATGAAGCATTGCTTGGATGGCTCAATCTGCTCGAGATGATCTGATCAACGATGCAACTTTGGGGGTTTTTGAACGATTGAGATGTAAACTAGAGTGGTGTTCTCGATCGTACGATGCTGAAGACACATGGAGGAACTGGGAAGCTAGCAAACTTCGATGAACTTGATTTGTTGGATCTCGCTTGTCTTATCTCTAAACTTCCTCGACTTAGTCTCAGATCAAAGCTATTGCAATTCTGCATTAGTTGAGTACCTTTGTGAAATCACCAGATCGAGGATCTGGAAGGTGATGAACAATCTCTGCTCCAAGAACCTGTTACAGTCTTTAATCTTACGTTATGCATGAGATATGGCGCTCCTTAGACCTGCAATGGAAAGCTCATGCTCGGAGGTATTCTTTGGCCTAGAGATTAGGTCAGAAACACATGAAGTGGGGGTGAATGGAGGTCTCTAGCGAAAGTGATCAGAGTGAAGATCAGACTCCTGATTTGTGAGGATCTCGAGGTGGGCAGAGGGTGTGAGAGATGGAGAAATGTCGGGTGGAGGCGTAGGCATAATTGGAGGCTAATTTTGATGATAGGTGCCCCCCCGATCTAGAGATCATAGGTTAAACGATAAATATCTTGGTGATTTAAACAAAATCAAAGCGAAAATGATATGATGTAATCAAAGTTAAGCTAGCTAGATTACCAACGAATAAGAAAAAGGTTAGAAATCGCCCGGATCTGCGATGTGGAGGAGAGGCAGAGATGTGCGATGGTGATCACCGACGACGTTGTTGAATCACGACCTTCACTCGCCCTTCGCACTCCAAATCGAAGAGCAACTACTCTATCACCACAACTATCTCCAGGAACTGATTGTGGGCAAAAATATGGGTCAAGGGCAGATTGAAAGCTCGCTGGAGGTGGAGGCTCTGAATTTATAGGCATGGTTCTGATGAGTTTTAAATTTCAAAATGGGCGAGATCATAGGTGAGTTGAGTAGAGATGAGGGGCAGACAAGCGAGAGGGATGAATGGGTGATAAGTTTGGAGAAGGATTCGGAGACTACTAGCGATTAGGGGTGCGTGGAAAATTAGATGAAGTATGGCAGATGGCAGAGTCAACGAGCGGTAGGTGTAGACCAACCAGTTGACCTGGGTCAAACAAATCTGGGTCGACCAATAAGATCGTGCCGTGGGTGCGTCCAAAATAAGCTACACGACAAAATCATAAATAAAAGTTAAATAATTCAATAAAAAATTGAAAATGAATTTATTTAATCACATAATGTAAATAAAAAATGTTAGGAATAAATTAAAGTTAATTTTAATTATTTTTAATTAAATAAATAATATAATTACAAGGGTTAAAATAAATACAATGTGTAATTTACATGTATTAATATCTATATATACAAAACTTTGATTTTTATTAATTATTTATATATATATATATATACATAGTTTAATATCTTATTTATTTACAATATTTTACAAGGGTTTTAAAGATATTTTTATTTGATTTTAAAGAGTTAATTTGTTATATTAATTAAATAGGTATAAGTACAATACATACACGGTGATATATATACAATATATACATGAATTTATTTTAGTTGATTTCTAGTATTATGATTTTTATTGTATTTTATTTGAGTTAAATACTATATTTACAAGTAAGTAAAAATATAATATTCATAATTATGCAAAAGAAATTAAATGATTAAAATATCTAGTATATATAGGCATAAAATATAATAATACCCAATTGGCCACATTTCACACCTTAACTCTGAATTTTATGAAATCATCTTTACTTAAAGATAATTTAATTTGGAGTATAATGAAGGCGAGTTTGATGAAATTGGAGTTTAGGTGGAGGAAATATTGATCTTGGAAGTTTGAACTTTTGTGACTTTTGGAAAGTGATGTTATTTACACAATATACAGATTTGTATTTACAATTATTTTTATTATTTACAAAGAATTTTATGCACAATTTTCAAGAAGAAATAATTTTTATTTACAAAGAATTTGGTAATGAATAAAATATTGGAGAAATTGTGTATTATAGACAATAATGTACAAGTGATGAATAATTAAACCAATGTATTTCTAGGATTTTTGGTGTTTTTGGCCTTATCTCCCCCTACTTTATTCCTTGTCGATCCAATTAAGTCTTGACCTTCTCTCAGGATCTGATTCAGCCTGTATCTATTACATATATACAGTCTTGTATTTTATTTTTCCTTTATTCCTTTATTTATTTTAGGTTAAAATAGTGATAAATATACAATATTTACACAATAATTAGAGTTAGTAAAAGAATGGAATTAGTGATATTTACAAGTGTTTTATAAGGGATTTTAAGTTAAAACAAATGAATAAAGATGATGAAATGCATATTCATCAAACACTAGACCACTTAGTCTAAAGTTAGAGGCAACTGTTTTCAACAATAACATGGCCCAAGATCCGACCCAATGCTTAATGCACAACTCCATGGTTGGGAGCTCTCATCCTTATGTGTACATGCCTCACTCGATCTAGAGTATACATGTGAAAGTGAGGGGGTTATTCTCCCCAAAATAATGATATTTATCCTTTCGTTTAGTTTTAGGGTCGAGTATAACTAGTGCTCCCAATTTTATTGGTTATTATTATTTTGGTCTTTTTGAAAAATAAAATGTCTAACGAATTTTTCGATTCCTTCTATTGCCTAAATCCAAGAAAGAAGGGAAGGAACTCGGAAAAGTTGATGCACGAGAATCAATGAATGCAAATTCTAGAGATAGGGATGCGTACCTGACTCCAACAGTTTACATGCAAGATGATCAGTACATGAAAATAACTCTATCCTATATGTGTGCTAGCAAAAACTAACCTAGCAGGAACTTGTCACGACCCCAATTCCAGGTCGTCGGATCCTCCTATATCCAGATCTAGTTACTCAACAATAATTTATCAAATTATCACAACTAACATTCAGAAATAGACTGCAATTAAAAATATTAAGAAGTAAGTATTTCCATACTTTCCATTCACAAAATAAAGTTTACATGGTATATTGTCCCACTATAACTATTTACATGTACATTTGCTGGAAAGGAAATACACAAAAATATTATCAACTACCTTATCGAGTAATGTTACTATGACTGACTACTATTGTTTGCTGACTGGATTATTAAAGTCTTTGCGATGGCTTATCGATACCTGTTGGATTTCCAAAAATCATGGGACGAAGATTAGAGAGTTCTAAGTAATGAAGAAGAGAAAAGTAATCATATAGTGTAGTTTAACAAAACTTATTATACCAGAAAGTTTTATTTCTTCTCATTAGTTTAAGTCCTATTCGTTCTATTCTACGTCAGGGATTAGTCCATGGGACACCACACTGCTCATGGACTCCGAAGTTGTGGACACTTCGGGATTGGATATTGCGTTGATATGTTGAGCTTATGCTGCCACACATCACCTCAACCAATCCTCCAATACTACCCTAACAATTTCATTTTCTTTTATTATCCAGGGGTTTAAACCTCAACATGACAACCAAAGAAGCATACCGTTCTCGAGGACCCAGTAGCTTGAAAACCACCGGCTAATCTTTAATCATATATTTTAGCAGCTTTAAATACATGTTATCGTGACCCATCCACTATCCAACCGCCCGTGCCTCCACGTGGCACGACCATATCTTCAGTCAGTCAATTTGCCTAATGGCAACCAAGTACCACGTGTTGCAAATAATTTATTTCACGTGCTCAACATATCCAGGCAACCATGTACCACCTAGGTTTGGCCTGCCAATATGTATGTTCTTCTGACAAACCTATAGATTGCATGCCCGACCTGTAGTATCTACTCTAAGTCATTCTTAACATAACACACCATCCTTTTTAGGATCCATTTCAATACGCATCAATTTCCATAATGTAATTCCTCCATTAAGCCTTTGATTTTCACATTCATCAACATTGAGTATAGACTTACATACATATATATTCATATACACACACAACAAACACTCATATTTACACTAATTTTAACTCCCATACCTTAATTTTCCAATGCAATACATCCATTCAATGCTTAGCCGCTATTTTATTGAGAATCATAAAGCAACTTTTCATATTTTCTCAAATAAACAAATAAGGGTTCTTCGTAGAGAAGAGCATAAATCAAGAATTTCAACGATCTTGTATGAAAACCCAACAATAGAAGGTAGATTTCCTTACCTAATCAATGTCTCTCTCACGTATGCAATGCTTTATCATGATTCTTTTTTAGAAATGATGATTTGCAACTCCCGAAATCATCGGATTTCATTTTCGTATCAAGAACACTAAGAACATGCCAAGAACGCGAAGAACGAACGAAGAACACGAAGAACGAAATGAAGAACACGAATAACATATTTTCTCTCGTAATTTCAATAGAACTTCCTCTTATATCGTGACATATTTCTATGAAAATTTTGGTTCCCCTTATATTGGGACATATTTCTACAAAAAGTTTTGACAGAGTTTCCCCTTATATTGGATATATTTCAAAAGAAAAATAGAAAGAGTTTTCTCTATAAAATCATCGGAAGGGAAACAACAACAAAATAAAAAGAATATAACAGAACTGCAAGTGATGGATAATAGGTAGACACCATGCGTCTTAGTGAGTGAAGCATGTGACAAATCACAGGGGTTCACTAACATGCATAGCCACCCGCACCTAAGTTGGGTATTACACATATTTCTCCATCAAAACAACTATAAAAGAGAAACTAAAAGAATATAATACAACTGTAAGCGATAATAATCGATAGACACCATGCGTCTTAGATGAGTGAAGCGTGTGACAAATCATAGGATTCACTGATTGCATAACCGCCTGCACCTAAGTAGGGTGTTACACAAATTTCCTCTAACCACAACGCAAACGAATCAGAAAGGAAGATGAATCAAGAACTAGCTCAAGTTAGAGATACTTACCTCCTACATTAAGCCAACTAGGAGAGGATCGTACCATCCTCCCTCCTCCTCATCCTCCAGGAAGCGCTTCTCTAGCGCTTCTTCCCTGCCTCCCTCTCCTCCTCCTGATGTCTCGACCCTAGCCCTCGAGGTAGTGTGGTAGTGGAAATTGTAGAGAATGAATGGGTAGGGGGCTATTTATAGGCTTCAGAAAACTACTAGCTATTGTTACTAAACCATGGTTTAACCCTTAACCACAGTTAGTAGCTATGATTTGGCCCATGGTTTTGGCCAAGCTTATCCGAAACATAAGGCTTAAGTGGGACTCTCCAGAAGCTTCTAGATTCGCTAATGATACTTAATTAGCACTGAACACGATTAACTTTCACTAATCATGATTTGACTTTCGTGACTCATGCTTAACTTTTGCTAATCTTTGATTAATGTTCGCTAAAGTTCATTAGCTTCTTCAATTCATCATTAGTTTCTTTAATCATGTTAATTAATCTTAATGACGGTCATTAAAGGTTAATGAATCTTAAGCCTCCTTACTTCTCTTTCTTCTGAAAATCATAACAATTCGAAACGAAGTGTGATTCACACAAAACAAATTCCATTGGTTTCCTCTTGATGAGCTGGATCTTTTGATATAGGATTCAAGAAGTGTCCAGATCAAGACTTTAAAATTATAGCAACCTTAAAGGAAGTCTCGTCCTCGAGACTTGAAGTGCATTCATAACAACCTTAAAGTGGATTGAAAGCATAACAACTTAAAGAGAATGAACATCATTTCATTTATAATGAAGATATACATAAAACATAGTGTTATCATTCAAACAGATATGGTATTTCTCTCTCATTTCTGCCTCAGGTTCCCACGTGATTTCTTTAAACTCTTGGTTCCTCCATAATACTTTAACTAGAGGCACCTCTTTATTCCTCAACTTCTTGATATCCATATCTAGTATTTGCACATGTATTTCTAGGTATGTCAAATCTGGTTCAACATGTATATTATCATAACTTATCATATGCCTAGGATCCTTAATATACTTTCTCACATTTGATACATGAAAAATATCATGTATTGCCGAAAGATGTGGAGGAAGAGCAAGTCTATATGCAACTTTTCCAATCTGCTGAATAATTTCAAAGGACCCCTGAACCTAGGTGCTAACTTCCCACGCAAGGCAAACCTCTGAACACCCTTCATAGGTGATACTTTGAGGAATATAAAGTCACCTACCTCAAACTCAAGATCTTTTCGCATGGTATACTATAGCTTTTCTAGCGACTCTGAGCAGTTATTTGTCTTTTCGAGCTAAATCTATAGCTTCCCGTGTCTCATGGATTCTGTCTGAATCATAAAAGTTCTTTATCTCGACCTCTTGCCAACATAAAGGAGTAGTACACCTACATCCATAGAGTGCTTCAAATGGTGCCATGCCAATACTTGCATGGTAACTACTGTTGTAGGTGAATTCTTCCAGAGACAAATGTTTAATCCATGATCCCTTCCATTCTAAGGCACATGCTCGTAGCATATCCTCTAGAGTATGAACAGTTCGTTCTGGTTGACCATCTATTTGCGGATGATATGTTGTGCTCAAGTATAACTGTGTGTCTAAGGTTTTCAAGAAGTCCTCCCAGTAGTGTGAGGTGAATCATGAATCTCGATAGGAAACTACCTCTTTTGGGATGCCGTGGAGACGGATCACATGTATAATATATAACTCAACAAGTTGGTATGGAGTGGAAGACATGCTTATTGGAATAAAATGCACTACTTTGGTTAGACGATCTATTAAGACCCATACACTATCTTTAACGCCAGTAGTTTGAGGTAAGCAAGTAACAAAGTCCATGGAAATGCTTTCCCATTTCCATTCAGGGATAGGGAGAGATTGCGACAATCTTGGTGGCCTTTGGTGTGAAGTCTTTACCTGTTGGCAAGTGAAACATGAATTCACAAACTCAACAACATCTTTCTTCATTCCCGACGACCAAAAGTCTGGACAAAGATCCTTATACATATTCATAATTCCCGGATGAATAGATAATCTAGAGCATTCACGTAAGATGTCTACTGAATATGCATTTCATCATATTTATTCATTTATTTTATCTTAAAATCCTTTATAAAGCACCTATAAATATAAATAAATCCATTCTTTTACTAACTCTCATTCTTGTGTAAATATTGTATATTTATCGCTATTTTAACCTAAAATAAATAAGTAAAGAAATTAAGGAAAAATAAAGAAAATAAAGACTGTATATATGTAATAGATACATGTTGACTCTGACCCTAAGAGAAGGTCAAGATTGACCTGATTGACAATAAATAAAGTAGGGGGAGATAAGGTCCAAAATACTAAAAATTTCAGAAAATCAATTAGATAAGGTCCAAAATACCAAAAATTTCAGAAAATCAATTATCACTTGTATATATTCATCATATGTACACTACTATATATAATATACATTCTTTTCTTTAATTTATTCATACCAAATTCAACTCAAATAAAAATAATATGTTCTTGAAATTTGTGCATAAAAATCTCTTGTAAATAACAAAAAATAATTGCAATAAAAATCTGTGTATATTGTGTAAATTACAATACTCTCAAAAGGCCGCAAAGCTCAACTTCTAAGACCAATATTTTCTCGACCAAAACTCAAAATTCATCAAGCTCACTATTGTACTCCAAATTAAATATTCTTTAAAATGGAGGTGATTTCATAAAAATCAAAGTTAAGATGTGAAATGTGGCTATTTAGGGTACTATTGTATATTGTACCAATGTATATTATGTACATCATTTACTTATTTTCTTGTTCATATTTGTGTATATTATTTTTTTAATTAATTGTAAATAGTATATTTGACTTATGTAAAATACAAATAAAAATAACAAAATCAACAAAAATAACATCATGTAAACATTGCATAGGTATCACTATGTATATATTGTACACATACTTATTTATTTGACATAATAAATTGATTCCTAAAAATCTAACAAAAATACCATTAAAACCCTTGTAAAATATTGTAAAAAATAAATTATTAAATTATGTATATATTTGTATAATAAATTAATTAAAAACCATAGTATTGTATATATAGGTATACTTACCTATAAATAACACACTTTATTTATTTTTACACGTGTATATACCTTATTTAATGAATTAAAAATCACCATAATTAAGGTAATTTAATCCTTAACTTTTTTTATTTACATTATTTAATAATTTAAAACTATTTTTGATTTTTTAACTAATTTATTTCCATTTTCCCTTTTTCTCATCTAGCCTATTTTGTCCTATTCTGCACACGTTCTGATTGGTCGACACGGGTTTGTAGACCGGGTCAACTGCTCAGTCCACGCCAGCCCTTCCGCACTTCTCATCGCCAACCCTCCATCTCCTAATTTTCCACGCGCCTCCCTTCATTAACCGGCCCCGCTTTCTTGTCCAATTTTCTAGCCCTAATAACTAACATCCCCACCAGCTAGGGATACAAACGGTTACGGATATATCAGTATCCAATTCGTCACCATATCCATTTTATATAGATTTTAACATCAGTATCCGTATTTGTTTTAAATGGATACGGATATGGATATCATTTTGATATCCGCAAACATCTGTATCCATATACGAATATCCATTTTCGTCTATAAATATAGTCATATATTTATTTTTAACCCTATATAACATAATTCTATACCTTCTTTTACAATATTTGTATAATTTTTATGATACAAATACATTTAGTAAATTTATATCATGTGTTTTCCATCCAATAGGTATATATTTAAGTATATAGTATTTCTAACATTACTCGTATGCGATCAGTATCCGTTTTACATCCGTATCCGCATCCGTATTCCTATTCAAAAATAGATAAGGATACGGTAATACCTATATCCATATCCGTATCCGTCTGTTTGCATCCCTACAACCAACACCTTAGATCCATCGACCACGCCTCGAATCGCTCACAATTCAAATACGAAAACTCACCAGAGCCATTGCTATAAATATATCCCATGCTCCCCCTTCGTCGGTTGATCCGTTTTCCATGCAATTTTTTGCCCGAAATCGATTCTAGAATGAAGAAGTGGTGACATGGCTTCATCTTCTACGTTTGGGAGCGTGAGAGATTGACATGGATTCGTGATCCATTATGTGGCCGGAGACCTCCGTCGTAGTGTTCTGACTCTCTGCCTTACACAACGAATTGAGGCGATTTCACCCTAATTCTTCACTGTAGGTAACAGTAGGTAGTTCTATTTTGATTCCGCTTCTTTCATTTTGCCTTTTGATTGTTGTAGTAGCTTAAATCATACCATCATCTTAACCTCTGATCTACAAGATCGGAAGGGTTACAATCACCTTCACCAAACATCGATCTCACGACTATTGATGAGCGCAAAATCCGAGCGACTAAGGTAAAGGTACAAAAATGGTCGTTGCGACCTCGGTCACTCAGATGCACTCGATCAAGAAAAATGAACCACTAATAGAGATAAAACAGATAAAACACAAAATAGCGGTCCTGCTATTGGATTAACCTGGTATAGCAACCAGGGTCGAACTCAAGGAGCACGGGTTGGCCTCTCGGCCTACGAAGTAGTAAAAAGGAAGGAAATAAAAGAAGAAAGTATTTGTGGTTTTTTTAATTGTTTTATATTTTTTTGGATTTTTAATGTATTTAAGAAAATAGGAAAAACAAGTAAACACACACTTCAACAATTTATTTAAAGCACTAAAAATTAACCAAAAATTCAAACAAAAATATTTTTATGTGTTTTATAATTTTTAGTGTTTTTGGTGAATTTTTGAGAATTTTCTGATGTTTATTCAATTTTCTAAAAATCAAACAGTGACTGAAATAAATGGTACTGTCCAGCCGAGCCAAAAAGGCTAGATAAAATATCTAAGAGCCCCAAAATGGCTGGGAGGTAATTTTCCTGTAAAGAAGACAAAATGAGGAAAATTTAGGCACCAATTTTATTGTTTTTGGGTTTTTGGTTTAATTATTAGATTTTTTATAAGTTTTTATGTGTTTTTCAATTTTTAGTGGTTTTTAGTAATGAAAAATAGCCAAAATTGGCTAGAAAATCAAACTAAGCAAGACAAACAATAGATAATTTTTATGGAATTTTTAAATGAGTTTTAATATTTTTTTGGGGTTTTTCAATTTAGACAGTGAAGAAAATAAGGGTTTTTGAATTTTTAAAAATATCAAATGAAAACAAAAATGTCCTCAAAAATTCGAGAAAATTTTACACCATTGCAGGAGCCATGTGTTCGTTGGATTTGGAGGTAATTTGCTATTTTATTCAAAAATAAAGAAGGGGCACTGTGCACAGGGACCAAAGTGCAAATACCCAAGAGTCTGGGGGGTCTGGTGCAATTTACCAAGCAAAACACGCGCCACGCGCGTGCCTGGGGCACTCAGGGACCCAAATGTAATGAAAATAAGTCCCGAGGACTTATTGGTAACAGGTACCAAAAGTCCAAGGGCTTATCTGCAAAATACCCATAAATATCACGCACATGTCGAAATAAATCACGCACAAGGGTATAAATGCAAATAAGTAAAAACTTTCATTCAACTGTTAACATCCAGAACAACAGGGCATAAGATGCAAATATCCCAACAAACCACATGTAAGACCATGTACAGGGGTATATCAACAAATCAAAACAAACGCACGGGTCTCTATGCAAAAATACCAAAACTTAAACAACTACGCTAAATAGTTACAAGACTAAAAGCGAAACAAAATAACTAAGAGGGCCTAAGGGTAGATTACCCTTTATTACTCGGAGCGGCTGGATGGAGGGCACGTGGCGCATCCGACGGTGGTGAACAACGGCCTCTCTACAGCTGGGCTCCTCGCGATGATCCGACGCTCGAGGTCAAGCCACGTGGCGTGATCAACGGTGGTGGCTCGCTGTGGCTTAACCCACGAGCATTGGGCGGCTGGGATCGCCTCTCCAAAGATCTGGCGGTGCAGGTGCCTCCTGAGATGGACGGTCTGGATCAGAACTGGAGGGCCGAGGCGATCGGACGACGACGGAGGATGTTGGATGAACAGGTAGCCGGCGAGACTCGCCGGCCTCTCGCGTGCGCTAGGATCCTCCTGGGAGCACTCTGAAGGTCGGAGAAGAAACGTGGGGTGCTTCCGCGTCTGCCGGTAGGCTCCGATGACCCAACTGGGCTCTGGAGAGCTCCGGCGAGGTCGGCGGAGGCGAGGCTCCTGGCCTGAATGACCAAAGCCCTCAGATGGGCTTGGTAGCACCTGCAAAGACCACCAAGAGACTCGCGGGTCGAGGGCAAATTGCCTCGACCCAGTTAGGCGGAGCGACGGTGAACTGGGGGTCGAAATGGCGAGCTCCGGCAAAGGGGGTAGACGGAGGAGCTCGACTCCCAGCTCCTGTGCGAGCTGGGTTGGATGGAGGGGTGAAGAAGGTGCGCGGGGAGTCGGCGAGGGCTATGGCGATGCCCGATGATCGAATGGTGGTCGGAAACGATGGGAATCGATGATGGACGGCGGCGGAGCGAATTGGGCGTAATCGGAAATCAGCGAAAAAGAAGGGCCTACGAGGTTACCTGGGTGGACGAAGAGACTGGGGAGGAGCTGGGGAAGCTCCTGGTCGTTGCCTCGAGGAGTGTCTCCCTCTGAGGCTCGGTACTCCTGCTGGTGGCGGAGCAGCGGCGGCGTAGCTCGCCGGATCGATGGATTCTCTTCCTCCCCTCGCTTCGACAGGCTCGGACACGAGCTGTCACTCTCGCGCACTCTCTGGAGCTCACAGGTGAAGGATTCGAATGGCCAAAGATAGAGAAATGAGGTGGCGGAGCAACGGCTATATATGGCTAGGGGTCCGGCTAAGAGAGGTCCGGGCAAGCTTGGAAGCGCGCGGATCCCGAGGATGCGGCTCCGGCGAGGATGTCGGATGTGTCATTAAGGATTCGGACCCGAGGTTTAGGTGGTAGGCACTCGGGTTTAGCGGGGAAAAATCCGAGAAGTTGTGGACCCGCTAAGGACCCGAGTGGAGTGGTCCTGGGGGGGGGGGGGTAGTTGACCGGGCGGTCAACATCCCCAGGACCCAATAGAAACAGGCCACGTGGCTGGATTTTGAAGTTAAAATTAAGGGTAGCTATGGGCCGATTTAGCAAAAACTCAAAACATGAAATATTTTTATTTTATTTTTTTTCTATTTTTTAGTGATTTTTAAATAATTTTTAGAAATAAAAATAAGTATTTACACTATATAGCTATATATAGGTATATGTACAATATAGGCTTTTTAATTTTTGATTTTTAATTGTTATTTTTATGCAATTTTATTCCTATTTTATATTTTATTTATTTTCATTATAAAATAAGGAATAAAGACATATTTTTATTTTATTTTAATTATTTATTTACATAGGTAAAATAAATACATATACACACTTATTTACATGGTATATTTACAATATAATTTTGTATTTTTAATTTTGTTATTTTTATTTTGTTTTTGTTTTAATTGTTTTTATTTTATTTATTTACATTATAACACATAGAATATTTACAAAAATTTTGGAAATTAATTTTATTTATTTACAAGGTTAAATAAATACATAAGAGTGGTTCATGTTCATGATGAAAAGGGTGTTTTTGTTCTTTTTGATTTTTATCTTTTTCTTTTGTTTTTATACTTATAAATATAGACACATATTTACAAGCCTATTTTTGGTGAGGAAAATACCTTTATTTTATTTACATAAATATGTACACACATGAGCCCCTATCTCCCTCTACTTTGGCTTTTATGCGGTCAGGCCCATGCTGAGCCCTCCCTTGGGTTAGGTTGTTCAATATTTATTCTAAATATTTCCCTCTTTTTCTTTTTAATCTTTATTCTTTTATTTTTGCACAAAAACATGCTAATTATAGGTTTTTACACAATGCATGCTTTTGGTAATTATTTCTATTTACACATATCTACATGCATTTGCAAAGGTTTTTGTAGCTAAAATATAAGAATAAAGAGTGATGAATAAGTATTCATCTCCCCCCCATACTTAACTTTGCTAGTCCCTTAGCAAACACTTATTTGAAAAAGAAGTGAAAAAGAAAGAAAGAAAAAGAAAAAGAGGATGTACATGGATCAAGGTTGATTATTAAACTTGCCTTCATTAAATTGGGGTATGGAGCTCGATCAGATCTTTGGATTATTAGTGTGTCGGAACCTTATTTGGACTTAAGTCTAAAACCCAACAGCCTCTAAGTTCCACTAATCTATAATCAAGACTCCTCAATGCTCCAGGTCAGAACAAGTCATCAATCACAAACCCTGAAGACCATGAATCTTTTCTTGTCCTGTGAAAGTGAGGTCTAAGCTCTCCACCTCAGAAATGGCAACTTGACAACCCTCCCCAACAAGGTAACTCTATGACCTCAATCTGGCCACTCTTTCCTCGAGGAGCGGGGTATTCCCTTCTAAGTTCAAGTTCAACCGGCTCAAGAAGAGGAGGAAGAAGAGAATGGGTCAAGGCCAGTGTAGCCAAGTACCCTTGGGAGCTTGACCAGTGTAGCCAAGTCTCCCTGCTGCAAGCTACATCAGGTGGATCATGAAACTCAAGCTTTGCTTATTGCACTCTATATACATACTCCGGTGGGATTATCATTTTCTATCAGACCCACCACTTTTTTTGGAGTTATTTTCTTTTTGCACAATTTTTTTTCAAGTGCATCTATACAACATATACATGTGCAGCATATATACAAGGAGTTTTTCCTCTTAAGCCAGTAGACTATCCCTCTTTTGAAGCTTTATTGCAACCCACAACTCCCGTCTTTAGACTTCATGGCAACCAGACCAAGTTGAGACGCACTTCCTTCACTAAAAGAAGAAGAGAGGTTCCGCCTAGAAGTACTACCCTCATATGCTACCCCAAGTCAAGGAAGACTGCCTCCTCACCACCTCATCCGTGGAGAGCTCGGTGCATAGTGCTGGTGTCCAAGTAAAGCCATAATCTATATGAGTCATGTGTTGTTGTTAAGTGCTCTACTTAGGCTCATTGAGATGACATGTGATCATAGCCTAGTGGACTCACAGAATTAAGTCACCATGGACCTGAAAAGCCTTAAACCTAAGCCCTATAAGGTTCCTCTTAGAAGTTAGGTGGATTAAGATCTTAATCAAGCTCCATTTCTCAATTTGATTCCAGGCTAGTTTAAATGTCAACTATCATCCAGAAAAACTATATACATATGTACACAAGATGCTTATTTACACAAATTTTACAATCATGCAAAATTTTTGAAAAATGTTTTGAAATCATGTATGGATGATGCATGAAGTGCAAGTTTTGCAAAGAGATATTTACACACATTTACACAAGATTTTTGCAAACTTTTGATTTTCAAAACATTTTGGAAAAATTTTGTACTATATACATAATTTTGATACAAAAATATTTACACAAGCTTTACACAAAAGATTTTTGAAATCATTTTTACAAAAATAATTTGTACACTAGCTATTTATGTGCAAATAAAAGAATGTTTATGTACATGAATTTTTTTTTTAATTTTTGTGATTTTTAGCCATTTTATTTATTAACACACTCACACAAAGTACGAGTTATGGCTAAAGTATATATGAAATATATACACACCCCCTAAGCTCGAACGATGTCCTTAGAGTCAAGAGCGATGAAGAAGACATAACTCATACTAGGTATAGGGAAGTGAAAAGAAAGGCTATATGCAAAGACGAATGAATGAAAAGTCAAGAGGGTCTCGGGTCTTCCCCCTATACTTAGGATTAAATAATCCTAAGATAGCAGGCTGTACACTAAGGGAAAACCGAGTGGAGAATGTACAGGGTCTACCCCGCCTATACTTAGGGTGAAATATCCCTAAGTATAGGCAGCAAAACAGGGGTAGACAGAAATAAAAGAAATACCCAAAAGGTCTCACATCCCCCCCTATACTTAGGGTAAAGTACACCCTAAGTATAGCATAATCACAAGATGAAGAAAGGGATGTGGGACTAAAGAATGTAGTGATATGGACATCTGGATCTATACAAGGCGGAAGATCAGTGAAACTCAGGCGTGAGATGCATTAGATGTGAGTCAAAGACCACATCTCACGCAAAATGAATAGGGGCAAGACCAGCGACCCGCGGCTCATGATCTAGAAATAGCTTGAGCCGCTGGCCGTTCACTCGAAAGGTACTCTCAGAAGACAACTCAGATATATCAATGCTACCGTTGTCGTGTACCTTTTTGACCAAGTAGGGTCCCTTCCATTTGCTCTGTAGCTTCCCTGGAAATAGACGTAGCCTCGCATCAAACAGCCATACTCTCTGTCCAATCTCAAAATGCTTGTGGCTGATATGAGAATCATGCCACTCCTTCACTTTCTCCTTGTACTGTAGGCTGTTTGAGAAAGCTGTATCTCTAAGCTCCTCCAAGGCGGCTAACTCTGCCCTCCTCTGGTCTCCCATACCTTCTGGATCCATAAGAATATCTGTAACTGCCCAAAGTGACTTGTGCCTCAGCTCAATAGGTAAATGGCACGGCTTGCCATATACGAGGCGAAAGGGAGATGTGCCCAATGGTGTCTTGAAAGACATCCTATATGCCCACAAGACCGAGTCCAAAAGCTGTGACCAATCCTTTCGGTCAGGGCGGACAACTTTCTGCAGTATAGTCTTAATCTCCCTATTCGACACCTCAGCTAGACCATTCGTCTGTGGATGGTAAGGTGTAGCAACACGATGGTCTATACCGAACTCGCTAGCAAGGGACTTCACCTGGTCGTTGATGAAATGAGATCCCCCATCAGAAATCAGAACTCGTGGAACCCCGAACCGCGTGATGACGTGCTTCCTCAAAAATCTGCAAACTGTCCTCGCATCAGCGACTCGGGCGGGGATAGCCTCAACCCAACGGCTGACATAATCCACAGCCAACAAAATGTACTCAAATCCCTGACTTTTAGGGAATGGACCCATGAAATCGATGCCCCATGCGTCAAAAACCTCACAGAAGTGAATGGGCTGCATCGGCATCATATCACGCTGTCCACAAGTGCCCATCCTCTGACAGTCAGTACACCTCTTCACGAACTCATCTGAGTCTTTGAAGAGGGTAGGCCACCACAAGCCGGATTGGAGCACTTTCTGTGCCGTTCTCCTCCCAGAATGATGTCCTCCTGCCTCAAGCTTGTGGCAGTAAGTGAGGACGCTATGGTGTTCCTCCTGAGGAATACACCGACGCCAGACGCTATCCCCTCCTTCGTGGTAAAGGATGGGATCCTCCCAATGGTAGGACTTGGCCTTCGCAAGGAAGGTCTCAAGCCTCTGCCTAGGCCAATCTTGTGGGACTTTCCCAGCAACGAGAAAGTTCACAATATCGGCATACCACGGGAGTGAGGCGATAGCAAGGATCGCCTCGTCTGGGAAGGTATCTCGAATGGGATCAATCTGCTCAGACTCCTCAGGCTGCTCTAAACGGGAGAGATGATCCGCCACCACATTTTTGACTCCAGGCTTATCCTTGATGTCAATGTCGAACTCCTAGAGTAGAAGGAGCCATCTAGTAAGTCTGGCCTTGGCATCCTTCTTTGCCATGAGGTACCTGATGGCGGTGTGATCTGTGTACAAAGTCACTCTAGATCCAATGATATAAGATCGAAACTTATCTAGGGCGAACACTACGGCTAGCATCTCCTTCTCCGTGACCGTGTAGTTCCGCTGGGCGGAATCCAATGTGCGGCTAGCGTAGTGAATGGCAAATGGAACTCCATCCCTCCTCTGTCCCAGCACAGCCCCTACGACAAAGTCGGAGGCATCCGTCATGATCTCAAATGGGAGAGACCAATCAGGCGGCTGGAGGACAGGAGCCTCAATAACACATTGCTGGAGAGTCGCAAAGGATAAAAGACACTTGTCATCGACAATGAACTCGGTGTCTTTCGTCAAGAGGTCAGTCAACAGCCGGGCAATCCTGCTGAAATCCTGAATAAATCTCCTATAAAATCCAACGTGCCCTAGGAATGACCGTAGCTGCCTCAAATTGGACGGCGGTGCGAGTTTTCTAATGACATCAACCTTGGCCGGATCCACCTCCATGCCCCTGTTGGAGATGATGTGGCCAAGCACCGTCCCTTGAGTCACCATGAAGTGACTCTTCTCCCAAGATAGAACCAAATGGTACTCAATACATCGCTGGAGTACTCGGTCTAGGCAGTCAAGACAGGAGTCGAATCCATCGCCGTAGACCGAGAAATCGTCCATGAAGACCTCCAAACACTCCCCTACCATGTCCGAAAAGATCGACAGCATGCACCTCTGAAAAGTCACAGGGGCGTTGCATAGCCCAAATGGCATGCGTCGAAAGGCATATGTACCAAAGGGACAGGTAAAGGTGGTCTTCTCCTGATCCTCAGGAGCGATGGCCACCTGGTTGTAGCCCGAGTACCCATCCAGGAAGCAATAATGGCTCTTCCCTGCCAGTCTCTCAATGTTCTGGTCAATAAAAGGCAGGGGAAATGGTCCTTCTTGGTGGCCTGGTTTGAGTCTCCTGTAGTCAACACAGACCCTCCAAGAGGTGGGTACCCGTGTAGCAATCTCCTCTCCCGACTCACTGATCACAGTCGTGATGCCCGTCTTCTTGGGCACCACATGCAAGGGGCTAACCCACTTGGAGTCAGAAATGGGATAAATAAAATCTGCACTCCACCATTTTGATATTTCCTTCATCACGACCTCTCTCAGGTTGGGGTTCAGTCGCCGCTGGAACTCACGCGACGGCTTCGCCCCCTCCTCGAGATAAATATGGTGGGATCATACTGATGGACTAATCCCATGGAGATCTTCTACGCTCCATCCGATTGCCTTGCGGTTCTTTTCAAGAACCCCCATCAAACGGGATTCCTGCTCTCCAGTCAGATCATCGGAGATGATGACTGGGTACATCTCAGGCTCGCCTGCAAGGAATCGATACTTCAGCGAAGTAGGGAGCGGCTTCAGCTCCGGACAACTGGGTGCTGGCAAATCTGGCCTCGGAAGAAGATGTGTCAATGCTGCTAAGTCTGCCAAATCTTCCTGGGAGAAAGAAAGCGGACTCTCGCAAACTGGATCTGGAGAAGGCTGCTCAATTGTGCTGTCTCTGATCTGCTCTGCATCTACCTCCTCCTCATCTGTAGGCTCAGGTGGACTCAGGTCTGGCATCTGATCATCGCAATCTGCCCAATCAGACTCTGAATCCGAGGGATTTGCATCACATACGGTGGCATCAGTACCACCGAAACACAAGGTGGCCTCAGCACCACCATCACTGAAATCCGTGTCGCGGTCAAGAACCAGCTCTGCTGCCTCTGTGGCATCCTGGACCAGGACTGTGCTCTCCAGACTCTCCTCTGCTATCATCTCGGCATCAGCGGTATCTGAAAATGAGAGGATGGCCTGTGCTGCAGGATCTGCCCATGCTGCCTCGTCGTCTGTGATCACAAAATCACAATCCTGGTGGATGTCTGGCTCGGCGTCTGTCAGCTGCTCTGAATCTGTGCTGGCCTCTGAGTGTGCTCTCTCTCTGGCTCTGTAGTCCTCGACCGTCTCTATTTGTATACTCTCGCCCTCGACGCGAAAGTATACCCTCCCACTGTCATGATCGGTCACCGCCTTGGCTGTGGCCAAAAACGGACGACCGAGGATGATGGGGGTATCGGCCACTGAATCAGGGATCTCCATGTCCAACACTACGAAGTCTACGGGAAATTTCAGGCCCTGAATCGTGATGATAACGTCTCGCAACAACCCCTTCAGCCTCTTGACAGATCGATCAGCAAACTGAAGGACTGTCCTGCTCTGTCTAAGAGTGCCCAACTCGAAGCGGTCGAGAAGGGCTGCCGGAAGGAGGTTGATCGACGATCCGCTATCCAATAGAGTCTGGTCGAACCTCTGCTCACTAATCTGGCATCTGACATACGGGGCCCCTGAATCTGGCCTCTTGGCCGGCAGACGGTTCTGGATCGCGAAACACGTGGCTTTCGTCAGCACATGAATCTCTGAAGTGTGGTTCCTCCTCCTCCTCCTGACTGTGGTCCTGTCTCTCAAAGATCGCTGAAGAAGGGGGATGTGCTGCAAAGCCTCCTGGAGGGTCAGCTGGATGTGAAATCTGTCGATCATGCTTTGGCTGAATTCCTCCTGCTCTCTCTTTTTTGGGTCTTTTTCTCTTTTCTTCCCCTTCCCCATCTGAAGGGCTCTAGGGAAGGGGATCACAGGGTCCTTCGCAGATGAAGGACTAGGAAAAGGCCTAGACGGCTCGACGGCCGGATCCGCACATACATCAAGCACCACAGTGGGACCAGAAGAAACTAAACCTTTTCCTTTATTCAAAATAGAGTTCTGAGATACATGAACCGAAGGAAAAATAACATCTCTATCAAAAAGAACACCGGTGGCCTCAGTACCACCTCGGGCTGACTCTGATACTGGACATCTCGCGGCCTCAGTACCGCGGGCTGGCTCGGCTACTCTGGTGGCATCAGCACCACCTCCTCGAACTGGTGAAGCGGCGGCCTCAGTACCGCCGGTGGAATCAGCATCCTTGGTGGCATCAGTACCACCATCATCATCGTGTGCGGCCTTAGTACCTCTCTCCTCCTCCTCGTCTGGCGCCCTGGGTGGATCCTCGAGTCGTCGCTCAGATGAGGCACCGCCTGCTGGTGCTCTACCGCTCCTAAGTGTAACAAAATCAGCATCAAATAGATCCGAAGACATATCATCAAATGGATCACTAGGAGTGGCGTGCTCAGTGGAAACTACCTGCTCAGATTTCCTCTTCAGGTTGTTCGGATTCGGCTCTAACTGTGCAGGAATGGCAGCCTTCCCTCTCACAAGGTCCCGCATCTCCTGGCGGAACTCGTCCATCTCCCGTCTGAAGGTAGCCTGCTGGTCCGTGAGGAGGCGGGCTATGTCATCCAAGGCGGGGCTCTCATGGGAGCCCGACGGGTAGCCTCTCTGGTGCTGAGGCTGCTGGAACTGGTGCTGCTGGTAAGAGGGGTAGGAGGAAGGATGCTGCTGCTGCTGTGGCTGGTGAGCCTGCTGCTCACGTCTCCAAGACTGTCCCTGCTACTGATAGGGACGAGGAACGAAGGACGACTGCTGGTGTGACTGATAGGCTGGGGGCTGCTGCTGCGGCTGATGATCTCTCTGCTGGCCATACTGCCCTCCCTGACCGGATGACTGCTGCTGGGGCTGAGTACCTCCACTCCCCCACCTGAATCCGGGATGGTCTCGTCGGATCCCAGGCTGGGGGCGGTCATACCAAATCCCGTTGACATCCATCAACGGCTCTGCATCGTATGGGGCTGGCGGGAGTACTGCCAGAGGCTGATCCGGCTGGTATACCACCATCTGCATGTCTGGAGATGGTGGGGACTGGTAAGAGGGCTGCTGCTGCTGGTACGGCTCCGCCTGTACAAGGTGAACCTGTCTAGGCTACTGAAAGGAGCTGGAGTGCTAGGACGAGCTGCTGCTGCCGCCGGTGTCGCCTCGCGACTGAAGACGGGGCTGGGAAGCCGTCTGTGCCTCCTGGAGACACATGAGATGGGTCTTCATGTCGCTCAGAGTCTGTGCCATCTGCTCTATCTGCGTGATGCTCTGGCACTGCTTCTTCTCGATCAGCTCCATACGGTCCAACTTCTCGCTGATAATACCCATATCCTCAGCAGACGACTCTGCTTGTGCTGCTGCAACTGCGGATGAACTGGATGGACCGGCATCGACCCGTGCTATCCTCTGGTACTGCACGGGTCCTGGCTGCTGCTGGGGTCTCCCCTGAGTGTACAACCGGGTCTGGGACATCACCATATAATTCTCGGCCATCTCCTCGTAGATGGCCCAGACCTGGTCGTGGTCCTTGGCGAAGTAGGACCCGCCGCAAGAAGCATTCACCAGGCCCTGGAGCTCTGGTGTCAACCCGCTGAAGAAGCTCTGCACAAGGTTCAGCTTCAAAATGTCGTGGTGCGGGCATCGGTCTGTGAGCTCTC
Source organism: Ottelia alismoides (assembly GCA_037367405.1). Classification (NCBI taxonomy): domain Eukaryota; kingdom Viridiplantae; phylum Streptophyta; class Magnoliopsida; order Alismatales; family Hydrocharitaceae; genus Ottelia; species Ottelia alismoides. Next base: position 235,971 of record JAZKJV010003190.1, read on the forward strand.
GGAACCTCTCCCATGCCTCATGGAATTGCTCGTTGGGGAGCATGGAGAAGTTGCTGATCAGGGCCCTCGCTGCATTCGTCCGCCCGAGTGGATAGTACTTGTTCAAGTACTCGGTGCGGAGCTGCTCCCAGGTGTAGACAAACTTCCCCAAATGCTTCAGCCAGGTGGCTGCTCTGTCAGCTAAGGAGAAGGGGAAGGCGATCATCCTGATCGTGTCCTGGTCCACCTGACGGTCGTGGACAGTGCTGTATATCATCAAGAACTCCTGGAGGTGGAGATGGGGCTCCTCTGTCGCGAGTCCGTGGAAGCGGGGGAGTAGCTGCAAAGTGTTCGGGGGGAACTTGAAGTCCCCCACGATCGCTGGAAGTACTACCCAGTGGTGCGTCAACGTCGATCCGGGGTTGTGTAACTCCCGCATCGGTCTCGGTGGTCCTCCGGCCGCTCCTGCGGCGGCTGCCGCTGCTGCGGCGGCTGCTGCATCCGCATCATCTGGGATCCTCGGTCCCTCTCTCCTCTGCTCTCGCTCTGCTCTCATCTGCTCCATCTCTCTCCTCATGTCGATCATGAACGCTCCCTGATCCCTCAGCTGCTGCTGGACGGTCTCTAACGAGGCGATCAGGGTGGAGTTGATCGCTCCCTGATCCAATACGAAGTGCTCAGGCTGACGGGAGCGATCCTCAGAACTGCCGGCCATGACGTCTGCAAAATCAAATGAGCCCAACTCAGGTGCTGTCAAATCTGCTAATCTCTCCTCGAGCTCATGTCGCTCAGGTCCAAAAGAAAGGGGGTCGAGGGGGAACAGGGCGGAGTCGTACTCGGGCTCGGAGGGCTGGTCTTGGCTCTTGCGGGCCAACCTAGATGATCGGGTAGACGTGCCCGAAAGCGGTGCAGCCAGAGGCTGCCTAAGAGAGCGTCTACCCATCATCTTGATCTGGCGAGTAGTGCAGATGAGATCTGGAGAAACTATGATCAGAATGCAAACCCCCGGTTCACCAACGCAACGCGAGCTGAAGACCGTGAAAGTTCGGTCAAATTATCTTGTCAATTTTTATTAGGTGAACACACAAGATATCAGAGCGCTTACGTGACCTGTTAGGATACCCGATGCTACCCCAACCGACTGGCCCGCACAGAGAAGTCGGTAATCAGTCGGGAATAACACCGGAGGGCTCTACCTAGGGTGCGGGTCACTCTCTCGCGCATCCAAACCAAACAATGAGGGGGTTGCTCTCCCCAAGACAAATTTTTAGGTGAAGTGTCTTTTAGGGTCAATAGTTTTATCCAGTCCAATTTTATGGTTTTTCTTTTTAATATTTTTCAAATGAAAACAAAGGCCTAACGAATTTTTCGGTTCTCCTGATTATTTAGTCCAAAACAGGGGGGAGAAGTCGAAAAAGCCGATGCGCGATGAAATCAATGATGCATGCTGAGTCAGAAATGCGTACCTTGTCTCCAGCACTCTACATGCAAGTGATCCGCGCAGAATTTAAAGACAGGAAAGTAAACTACCCTAAATGATGCAACGGGAAAAACCGAGTCCTAGATGAGCAATTTCTACACGCAGAACCGTCTAATCGGTCACCGACCTCCAAGCCAAAGAGTCCGGTCTTGGCCCACCCCTCCTCTGCCCGACAAATCGGGGGTAGGAGAAAGCGCTTTATAGGGTGAGCTGCGGCACGTAGGCTACGAAGGAGATGAGTCGATTATTTTTATTAATTGATTATTAGTGAGTCTAATTAGCGCACTATAGGAACATGCAAATAGTTAAGTGTGGGGACCCTACTAATTACGGCACAAGCAAGAGAAAATCCTAAGTCTAGGGGCTCGATGAAAACCGCGTAAACAGCGGAAAAGGCAGAAAAAATGAAAAGAAAACAAAACCGCGTAAAAAGCCGCGAAAAAGCCTAAGGGTCCCCCGAGCACACCGGTGCTCGGTGAAACAGACCCGCTAAGTCCAAGAGTCCACAAGTCCAGTCTGAGTCCCTGTATTATTACAATAATAATCAAATAAAAGAAAACCTAATCTAAACCTCACCCACTCAACTCTCTCTCTCGCTCTCTCCTGCGGCTCCGTAGAGAAGGGAGCCGCCTCTAAGTCCTGCGGTTGCGTCGGCTCCTTGAAAGTCGCCTCCGCAGTCCTTGGGCCCTCACAAGAGACAGAGACAAGTGGTCAGACCGAAATAATCAAATAATAATATCAGAAAAATAAATGAAAATAAAAATGAGGGTATGTATGCAGAAATACAAAATTAAAACACTCAAAATAAAACAAAAACAAAAATAAAAGAAAAAGAAAATCAAATAAAACAAAAATAAAATGGAAACAAAAGCCGCGAAAAAGCTGCGAGCTCTGAAAGAGCCGCGAAAAGCCGCGAAAACAAAAATGAAAATAAAATCAAAACTACTAAGCCGTGCTCCCCGGCAACGGCGCCATTCTGATGAGCGCAAAATCCGAGCGACTAAGGTAAAGGTACAAAAATGGTCGTTGCGACCTCGGTCACTCACATGCACTCGATCAAGAAAAATGAACCACTGATAGAGATAAAACAGATAAAACACAAAATAACGGTCCTGCTATTGAATTAACCTGGTATAGCGACCAGGGTCGAACTCAAGGAGCACGGGTTGGCCTCTCGGCCTACGAAGTAGTAAAAAGGAATAAAATAAAAGAAGAAAGTATTTTTAGTGGTTTTTTTAATTGTTTTATATTTTTTTGGATTTTTAATGTATTTAAGAAAATAGGAAAAACAAGTAAACACACACTTCAACAATTTATTTAAAGTACTAAAAATTAACCAAAAATTCAGACAAAAATATTTTTATGTGTTTTATAATTTTTAGTGTTTTTGGTGAATTTTTTAGAATTTTCTGATGTTTATTCAATTTTCTAAAAATCAAACAGTGACTGAAATAAATGGTACTGTCCAGCCGAGCCAAAAAGGCTAGATAAAATATCTAAGAGCCCCAAAATGGCTGGGAGGTAATTTTCCTGTAAAGAAGACAAAATAAGGAAAATTTAGGCACCAATTTTATTGTTTTTAGGTTTTGGTCTAATTATTAGAATTTTTATAAGTTTTTATGTGTTTTTCAATTTTTAGTGGTTTTTAGTAATGAAAAATAGCCAAAATTGGCTAGAAAATCAAACTAAGCAAGACAAACAATAGATAATTTTTATGGAATTTTTAAATGAGTTTTAATATTTTTTTAGGGTTTTTCAATTTAGACAATGAAGAAAATAAGGGTTTTTGAATTTTTAAAAATATCAAATGAAAACAAAAATGTCCTCAAAAATCCACGAAAATTTTACACCATGGCAGGAGCCATGTATCCAATTTTCGTTGGATTTGGAGGTAATTTGCTATTTTATTCAAAAATAAAGAAGGGGCACTGTGCACAGGGACCAAAGTGCAAATACCCAAGAGTCTGGGGGGTCTGGTGCAATTTACCTAGCAAAACACGCGCCACGCGCGTGCCTGGGGTACTCAGGGACCCAAATGTAATGAAAATAAGTCCCGAGGACTTATTGGTAACAGGTACCAAAAGTCCAAGGGCTTATCTGCAAAATACCCATAAATATCACGCACATGTCGAAAAAATCACGCACAGGGGTATAAATGCAAATAAGTAAAAACTTTCATTCAACTGTTAACATCCAGAAAAACAGGGCATAAGATGCAAATATCCCAACAAACCACGTGACGAAGCACGTGTAAGACCATGTACAGGGGTATATCAGTAAATCAAAACAAACGCACGGGTCTCTATGCAAAAATACCAAAACTTAAACAACTACGCTAAATATTTACAAGACTAAAAGCGAAACAAAATAACTAAGAGGGCCTAAGGGTAAATTACCCTTTATTACTCGGAGCGGCTGGATGGAGGGCACGTGGCGCATCCGACGGTGGTGAACAGCGGCCTCTCTACAGCTGGGCTCCTCGCGATGATCCGACGCTCGAGGTCAAGCCACGTGGCGTGATCAACGGTGGTGGCTCGCTGTGGCTTAACCCACGAGCATTGGGCGGCTGGGATCGCCTCTCCAAAGATCTGGCGGTGCAGGCGCCTCCTGAGATGGACGGTCTGGATCAGAACTGGAGGGCCGAGGCGATCGGACGGCGACGGAGGATGTTGGATGAACAGGTATCCTGCGAGACTCGCCGGCCTCTGGCGTGCGCTAGGATCCTCCTGGGAGCACTCTGAAGGTCGGAGAAGAAACGTGGGGTGCTCCCGCGTCTGCCGGTAGGCTCCAATAACCCAACCGGGCTCTGGAGAGCTCCGGCGAGGTCGGCGGAGGCGAGGCTCCTGGCCTGAATGACCAAAGCCCTCAGACGGGCTTGGTAGCACCTGCAAAGACCACCAAGAGACTCGCGGGTCTAGGGCAAATTGCCTCGACCCAGTTAGGCGGAGCGACGGTGAACTGGGGGTCGAAATGGCGAGCTCCGGCGAAGGGGGTAGACGGAGGAGCTCGACTCCCAGCTCCTGTGCGAGCTGGGTTGGATGGAGGGGTGAAGAAGGTGCACGAGGAGTCGGCGAGGGCTATGGCGATGCCCGATGATCGAATGGTGGTCGGAAACGATGGGAATCGATGATGGACGGCGGCGGAGCGAATTGGGCGTAATCGGAAATCAGCGAAAAAGAAGGGCCTACGAGGTTACCTGGGTGGATGAAGAGACTGGGGAGGAGCTGGGGAAGCTCCTGGTCGTTGCCTCGAGGAGCGTCTCCCTCCGAGGCTCGGTACTCCTGCTGGTGGCGGAGCAGCGGCGGCGTAGCTCGCCGGATCGATGGATTCTCTTCCTCCCCTCGCTTCGACATGCTCGGACGCGAGCTGTCACTCTCGCGCACTCTCAGGAGCTCACAGGTGAAGGATTCGAATGGCCAAAGATAGAGAAATGAGGTGGCGGAGCAACGGCTATATATGGCTAGGGGTCCGGCTAAGAGAGGTCCGGGCAAGCTTGGAAGCGTGCGGATCCCGAGGATGCGGCTCCGGCGAGGATGTCGGATGTGTCATTAAGGATTCGGACCCGGGGTTTAGGTGGTAGGCACTCGAGTTTAGCGGGGAAAAATCCGAGAAGTTGTGGACCCGCTAAGGACCCGAGTGGAGTGGTCCTGGGGGGGGGGGGGTAGTTGACTGGACGGTCAACATCCCCAGGACCCAATAGAAACAGGCCACGTGGCTGGATTTTGAAGTTAAAATTAAGGGTAGATATGGGCCGATTTAGCAAAAACTCAAAACATGAAATATTTTTATTTTATTTTTTTCTATTTTTTAGTGATTTTTAATTAATTTTTAGAAATAAAAATAAGTATTTACACTATATAGCTATATATAGGTATATGTACAATATAGGCTTTTTAATTTTTGATTTTTAATTGTTATTTTTATGCAATTTTATTCCTATTTTATATTTTATTTATTTTCATTATAAAATAAGGAATAAAAAGATATTTTTATTTTATTTTAATTATTTATTTACATAGGTAAAATAAATACATATACACACTTATTTACATGGTATATTTACAATATATTTTTGTATTTTTAATTTTGTTATTTTAATTTTGTTTTTGTTTTAATTGTTTTTATTTTATTTATTTACATTATAACACATAGAATATTCACAAAAATTTTGGAAATTAATTTTATTTATTTACAAGGTTAAATAAATACATAAGAGTGGTTCATGTTCATGATGAAAGGGGTGTTTTTGTTCTTTTTGATTTTTATCGTTTTCTTTTGTTTTTATACTTATAAATATAGACACATATTTACAAGCCTATTTTTGGTGAGGAAAATACCTTTATTTTATTTACATAAATATGTACACACATGAGCCCCTATCTCCCTCTACTTTGGCTTTTATGCGGTCAGGCCCATGCTGAGCCCTCCCTTGGGTTAGGTTGTTCAATATTTATTCTAAATATTTCCCTCTTTTTCTTTTTAATCTTTATTCTTTTATTTTTGCACAAAAACATGCTAATTATAGGTTTTTACACAATGCATGCTTTTGGTAATTATTTCTATTTACACATATCTACATGCATTTGCAAAGGTTTTTGTAGCTAAAATATAAGAATAAAGAGTGATGAATAAGTATTCATCAACTATCTTCACCCCGACCTTCTCCATCTCTCCCACATTCTGACCCTCCGTAGATCATCCTAGATTTGAGGATTGGAACCCCCACTCTCTTACCATTTTCTGTCTTTTAAGCATTAATAACCTAATCAGAGCACCGCCTCCGAGTGTGGATTCTATTGCAAGGCTTTGGAGCACATTGGGAGCGAGAACCATCATTTGGAGGTCCACCTGGCATTGAATATAATATGACCTCCAGATTGTGTTCTAGGCGTAGTCGACCACTGTGGAGCCCTCATATCAGCAGAGCATCATTGCAGGAAGATATAGCACCATTCAAAGGTAGATTTGGGTGAGAAACAAGTGAGATATTCTCAATCGAATCTCACTGGAAGTCTACTTCATCCTAGTTCTTCCAAGACCACTTGGAGTCGTCCTGATCAAGAACCTCATCTCCATATTAGATCACGGCCGTTGGGAAAGCCCCAAAGTCCGCCGTTGATCTTACGTCCAGATTGGATCTGAGCCAGTCACTCGAGCTTCAACATCGACCGTTCGATCAGAGTCTCAGCACCATCTAACTGTTCGCTTCACCATGTATATTAAAGGGTACATATGCACCCTTAACACTACTTTATTTCCATTTTGCAAATAATTCCCAATGGGACCATGTCGGCATTTTATTCTTTGAACATTGGCAATATTTATCTTAACATTTATTTTAATTCCATTGGAGTCCTATTTGAACTGAGAGCATGCCTTGTACGTGATTTTTGGGTAATTTGTAATAAAGGCACCTATATGTTTATGTTATTAATTTGTCCCTGGAAATAATTTATTTATGTATTGATCCAATCCAACGAGGCTCACGCATGCCCGTACGCATTTTTTGACAAATTGCAAGTCTAACCTTGCATTTTTTATCCATGTTGTCATTTAGTTCATAAACTATAAATAATTACATAAATGCCCTTGTGAACTTGCATATTATTTCACATATTAAAATTAAATAAAAATAGCAAAAAAATAATAAAAATTCCAAAATATCTTGTAGCTTTCTGTTAATTAAACAAATCATCTCTAATTTTTATTTAGCATTTTAATCATTTTTATTATTTTTTAAAATTTAAAACAACATAAAAATTTCTTATTTGCATTTAAACATCAATAAAAATAGAAAAATTTTGCGAAAATTATAAGAAAATTCTTGATTATAAATTTTCATTTCTTTTAATTTATGTGCAATTTTGCATTGTTTTTCCTCACAAAATCCAAAAAAAGGAAAACACTCAAAAATATAAAAAGTTCTATTTGCTTTATTTTCTATTTTTGATTTATTTAAAAGCCTTAGAATTTCAGAAAATTCTGGAAAATTCCCAAAAACATTAGAAAAAGTTTAGAAACTCAAATTTTTTTTAATTTTCTGTATATTTTTGATGCACTTGGAAAATACAAAAAAGAGGGGTTGGTTTATTTACTCTTTTTCTCGATTTATCATTTCATTTTTTAATAAATAAATAAATAAATCTTTTATAAAATGAAAAACAAAAAATCAGAAAACCAAAATAAAAAATATAAAAGCAAAATTCCAATAAAAATACAAAATAAAAATATAAAACCAAGAGTAGTGTGCATAGAACTTCCTCCTTTATTTCATTGATTCAATAACCCTCAGGATTTTTGTAGCCTCCTTAAGTTCGATCATGTATGCCATACATGTAAATAAATAACACTCATAGTTCTTGTGCTTACATTCTTTTTCTCGCTTGTTGGCTTAAGCTATGAATAAAAATGTAAATAATTTTTTGTTTGACACTTCTATGGGTTGGGACGACCATAATTTACTTGTGAATAATTTCATTAAATAAAAACCTGATTCAATATGTCAACAAAATGGAGCCGTACCGGGAGGCACGACGAGGGTAGCTAGGTTTTTCTCTTGACTTGCTATTCTTGGTTATAGATACATGTTTTTCTCTTTCTAATTTTAGCTACATTTTTCTGTCATTTATTCCATTATTTATATTGTTGTCTCATATTCTTTGTCTATATTTTTGTCATTTATTTCATTGATTTATTTTGTCTATATTTTTGTTTATATTTTCATTTTATTTTTGTTCATATTTTTATAATCATGTTTCTTACATTATCTTATGTTTCCTCTTTCTTACGAGGGCTCGACGAGCGAGGGCGGCATTCCTAGGAGCGTCGGAGCACCCAATCAAAGTGGAGGCGGCTCGTTTCTTCACCAAGCTACAAGAGAGCGTAGGAAGGGGAGCAAAAGATATGGGGATAAACAGAACTTTTGGAACATTTTTGCGACATATATATTTTTGTTTTATTTTGCATTTTTATTCATTCATTATTCTTGTAAAAATTTGTAATCATTTATTTAACGCTTGCCTCTTTTTCCATTTTCTAAAAGGCCACTATATACCTTGTGTATGCGGGGTCTATTTCACCAAGTGCCGGTGCACTTGAGGGACCTCATCGGTTTTGTTTTCATTGGCTTTCTTTTTATTTATTTTCTCATAGTTTTATGTGTTTGAGCCCTTAGTGATAAGTTTTATTATCATGCTTGATCCAGATAATTAATTAGGTCCAAAACCCATAAACAAGAATTTCCACACCTATAGATTAGAGAATAGCTTGGACTTAGTCAAATTAACCTGTTCTTGCCCCCTAATAGAAGTTATTGCTAGTTCAGTTCTCGTGCATTTTATTTTCTATCTTTTATTTTATGTACGGATCACTTTGCATGTAGAGTGCTGGCGGCAAGGTACACATCCTCTATCTCCTGCACGCATCATTGATTTTCTCACGCATCAGCTTTTCTGATTTCCTTCCCCATTTTCAATCACACAAGATCAAAAGGAATAGGAAAATTCCTTAGACGTTTTTATTGAAAAAATCCAAAAAATGTTATTATTTGTAAAATAAAGATGCTAAAGAAAACTCGACCCTAAAACTAAATGTAAGGATGAATCATCTTTATTTTGGGGAGAGTAAACCCCTCATTGTTTGTAGGTACTTACCTCTAGACAGAGTGGGTGAGGACGCAACCGTAAGGATAGATCCCAATTCCCTGGTCTTGTGCTTTAAGTACCTGTACATCACTTTTCGGTGTATGGTCGCAACTGTAAGCATTTGCCTCCGACCTTAGAAAATCATTTTGATGTTCTGATCCTCTTATCTCCCTTTTGGCCTGATATTGAACCCGACAGCCCGGGAAGATGGTAACACTGTTTGGGGAGGTTTGAATATGCTCGCTGGGTGATAGAGGTAAATCACCTTGTGTGTTTGGTAGTAAGCAACTTCTTGTAGATTCACTAAACTTAAAATTGAAAATATAAAAGACCGAACTCTTACAGTCTCCACTTGTGTCCAGTTGGTGAATTAGGGGTCTGTATTGTATTTGATTGTTAGTGTAAACATCCTTTCGTGCACCTTGTGCCTTTTTCTCATTTTTCCTCTTGTGTTGACCTTCTATTCTCGCATCTTTCCTATTGATATCGAAGATGTAAGATTGGAGCATTTCTCATTCAGAGTTTGCAACTCATTTCACACTCCTATTCAGTCGTTTCTATTTTAGAAGACTCGCTTCCCGAGTATTCCTCTTTCTCCATTTCACCATTCACCTCATCGATTAATCCGTTGTTCAAGATTGACTCTAATCTTGAAATATCATTTTAGACTCCACCATTCTTCAGGACTAATTCCATGCCGTGTACATTTTTAGAAAACGAGACAGTGCACTTGATGCCACCAAAAGGCAAAGGTTCCACGGCTGAGCAGAGCGAGATCAACGACATGATGTTAGCCTGCATACAGGCCATTCAGGGCACAGTTGATTGAACAGATTGACATTCAAGCTGGATTGAGAGATATGATCTTAGAGCTGACGAACGATAGACATCAAAGGAGAGGGGAGGATAGAAACCCTGGAGGAGGTGGGAATGGGGGAGATGATCCTCTACGTGAGTCAGTGGCTAAGCTTACATTGAAGGATGCCTATAATCTAGGGGCAGGTCAGAAAAATACATGGAATAGGATCCTTGAGATTCATAGGAATTTGGAGCTTAAGCCCACAATTATACCACTCCTCCCAATATTCCATGAAAACATAAATGAAGAACCATATGTACACCTCCAACAGTTTGATCGCATTTGTGGCACAATACACTACCCGAATGTTCCTTTAGAGGTAGTGAAGATGATACCTTCCCGTTCAATCTCATGGATAAGGAGTTATATTGTCTTAACCACTTGGGAAAGGTTATCACAACTTGGGAAAGGTTGTCTTAACCACTTGGGAAAGGTTGTCACATGATGTGGATAGGGTGGACAGTTCAAATCTGACCATTATAGGTAATCACCTATCCAAAGTGGACATAATTGAGAAACGATCCAAGGAGATTGAGAAGCTTCAAGTGATTGAGTAAAGGATGAAGAACCAAGATGACCTGGATGAGATAACTAAGCATTTGGAGCTACGTGTAAGTAAGATCAATGCATGTCAGAGTGCGAGTGCAGCAACCGATACTTCTACTCGTGAGCAGACTTCGTCTACTATAACACAACAAAGTACCGGAGGACCATCTTCAGTTCAGTACGTTTACTACGTGCAAACTCCTGACTAGGTTCAGTAGCAGTCACAACATATTGTACTGTACCAGTATGAGCCCATTTACATTCTTGAGCAATAGTCTCCACCTCCACGACTCATTCGAGAGGTGAGCGACATTTGGTTCGACAGAGAGCGCAACTAGCCCCGTCCTTCAAGACAAGGTCTAGGCCGGCCAGAGGCTAGTCCACCATTTTCTACGAGGGAAACTACAACCCCAGCACCATTAGTTCCAGACTCACTTCCAGTCTCCACTGCACTTCTAGAACTGGAGACATGGACAATAACAGATGCAGCCAGCATATTTTCCTCAACCTTACTATCAACAGCCTGCATCATATGGACCGTTTTCACATCCTCCTCCTCTTCATTATCAGCAACCACAATGTGGATACCAACAACCTCCTCACTGCCAGTCTCAGCAACAACCTATCTTTGAGCATCTTGAGGCACCTTCAGTGATTCCATCACTTGATCAACTTGCCCTATTAATGAAGAATATGGATGACCTGACTCAGAGGCTTGATGACCTGACTACCATGAAGACACTGATTCCAGCACATGTCGAAGCTAATCCCAACAACTTCAGATGCAAAGAGCAGGTAGCCCATGATCCATCCACACCCGATATAGGTATAGCCCTTGATTTTACAGGTTTATATGACACCATTCGTCTTAGGAGAAGTAGAGATTGCAACCGCCTTTACAGCCAATGGGATTGGGAGATTAAGCCATTTAGAGAGCTTCACCGACTTCATCATCTTTTTTCACCAGCAGAGCAGCGATCTTGTGTAGCAGAACCAGATCCTGGAGTTTTACCATCTTCATATTCACCACCACCACCTTCGTCTTCACCATCATTATGTAGAAAATACCAAAAAGACAATAAAGAGAGATGCAGTTCACAGTTAGCCACGAAGGAGCACAAACCAGTCGTGGAATCTCCTTCTACACAGTAGATGTAGCCCATCTTGTTTTTCAGTTTATTTCCTCTACTCTTGTTTTGGGTGATACTATACTAACTGAATCTGATCACTCAATCGTAAATGATGACTCTATTTTGAATAAAGGAATTGAACAGTTTGATGTTTCTCATAATTTTGTTCCATTCCATTCTGCCTTGAATAAAATCAAAAAAATTCACCACTATATGATCTTGGAGTGGTAGAGATCCTACATAACATCTTTTTAAAGATACCACTCCTTAAGGCTATGGAGTACATGCCTGTAGTGAAAAAGGGAATGAAAAAAGCATGTACTCAAAAGAGTCAACCTAAGCAAAACATATGAACGAAGACAGAGAAGCACATCTTAACCATGGCCACAGTTCATACTGTCAGCAACCTCCCGCCCAAAAAGAAAGATAAGAGAGCACCTCACATCCGTTGCCACATCTTTGATCAACAGTTCGATCGTACAAGCAGATCCTCCATTAATCTCATGCCATCCTTGCTACTCACTGAGTTTGGGGTGGGGACTCAAATAAATCTCCATTTCATCACCTTTATTCTATCATTTTGGCCTTAAAAATCCTAGCTAATGCATGTAAAGAGCATTATTTTGTATATATTAACATTCATTAATTGTTCCAATTATTGTATATAAAATAATGTTTTTAATGCCAAAATTATAGAATAAAGGATAGAAAGGAAAAAGAATAAAATGTCAAAGGTATTTTATGACCCTAGACCCTGAGACGTAGTCATCTTGATGACTGGGTCGGCAAGGAATAAAGTAGGGGGAGATAAGGGGCAAAAATCACCAATAATTTCTCATCCATTGTGCATCATTTATTCATTTTTGGGACCTATTTTATTCTCTACTTTTTATTCCTCAAATAAAGGAACTTTGAACATTAAAGTTGTAGACAATAATATATAGAAAAATACAAAATTTATTTCATTTAAAAATAATATACAGTTTACAAGTTCTACTCTAAATAAGATTTCAAAATCCTACCTTCCCGGACCCATATCTCTCAAATAAAAACTCAAAATGTATCACCCTTACAAGGGTTTACATCCACTTTCACATTTGCATCTCATCGATAGTCGATCGAGGTCCATATCTCGAGCCTTATTCAAGTTTGCAGATGATCAGGTTTGAAGCTTGATCTACAGGTGTGAATTCGCTCATCATCTGAGAATCAGCTATCATCGAACTGCTAGAGACGAAGACTCATCTGGGGGAAATATTTGATCCTTCGAACCTAATCTGGGAACCAAAGATTCACTGCAATTATCCAGCGTATTATCCGTCGAAAGCACCACCATCTGGAGCCAACACGAGCTTTTGGAGAATGACATACTTGCACCTGAATTCATAGCACCATCTGAGATTCGATCAAAATCATTGAAGCCTCGATCGAGTACCGCAAGAGCAACACCTTCGATATTATCGCATGAAGCTTCACCAATCATCTACGAAAAATCTCCTCCAATCGAGAGCCATTGAGCTTCCGTTGCCTCGCCACCGACTGGAGATTCAAGAGCTCAGCCTCGAAGAATCACCACCCGTGGACTCGAGTTGCGGAAGAACGAATCATACTCCAGCATCTACAGGAGCCCTTCAATCATTCACGGATTGACACTCTTCGTAGCACCATGCGTCGCCTCCAGAACGCACACCGTCCCACTATTGAAGAGCATCACACGTGACCCTCACGTGCAGAAGAGATATTTTTTGGATGATTTGCAGATTCAACCCTCTGAATTCTGCCTATTTGTGAACATGTCCCTCCATGTCCACGATGAGCCACGAGCACGTGGTTTCATGTACTGAAATCATCACGTGCCCAAGCACATGATTTGTTGAGAAATTACGCAGGATAACCTCAAAGTTTCTGCATTTCCAATATTCCCCATAATTTTTGCTTTTTTACAATAGTATCCCTATACTGTATATTAATACTATATAGTATTATATACATATTAAATAAAATACAGAATATAAAAATATAATAAGAATCAGTATAAAAATACTTAGTATTATCTATATGCTGTATTATAAAAATTTCAAAAAAAAAGATTTCCTATTTCTAATAAATCTTTTAAAAATACAAAAAATACATAAAACTCATAAAATACATAAAAAATATAAAAATATCTATATAAATCCTAAAAAATTACCTATCGTATATTTTATATATTTTACATATTAAACCAAAAACAAAATAAATATTAAATATTAAAATCGATAAAAAATACATAAAATTTCAAAAATACATAACCGATTCTAGAAAAATCACAAAAATATGTGTAATATCTTATTAGAAAGGTATTTTCATCTACTTTCTGATAAAAATAGAATATTTTCTTACTATCTTTTTTTAAAATAAAAATAATTCCTTATTTTGTATAAAAACCTTATTTTCACTTTAAAACTAATCCAAAACCTATAAAAATCTTAAAAACCTCTAAAAATTTCATAAAAACAATAATAAAAATTAAAAACATTAAAAGTGCAAGATAAAAACCAAATAAAAAATAATCAAATACCTATATTTTTTTACTTATAATTATATAAAATTCCACAAGGAATATAAAATTCCTAAAATCAAATATAAATTCAGAAAAATTCCACAAAAATAAATAAAAATTAAGAAACTAATTTACCTTAGTTATTTTACTATTTACCTTAGTTTTCCACAATTTGCCTCCCTGAGTTCGACACTCCCGTACTTAGCGATATACCTTTGAGTTTTGGATTACAAATATGGTAAAAGTTATTTTTTTTTGAAAAAATTCACCCGATCAATACAACGACTAGTGTTTGTTCTTTCTTTTCAGAACATTAAATCGAGTGTGGTTTTTCATGCCATCAAAGGTAGCCTAAGAGACTGCCTGCCCATCATCGTGATGTGGGGAGTAGTGAAGAGTAGATCTGGACTGAAAACAATGATGAGAAATCGAATCCCCAATTCACCAACTCAACGTAATGAAGACTGTGAAGGCTCGGTCGTTATTCTTTTTATGTTAGAGTTTAGTGAGAATACAATTACTTAATCAGACTCACGGGTGAGGTCACCTAGGGTAGAACCTGAACAAGCCGGCGGTGCTCACCCAACTTGGACAAGACTACTTCTGCTAGGGTCGAAGGCAAGTGCTTGCATCTCAACCATACATCAATGAGTAATGTACATGAGCATAGGGCACAAGTCCAGGGATTTGAGTTCTAATCCTTAATGGCTACATCCTCACCCACTATGTCTGAAAGTAAATACCTACATACAAGGATGGGGTTACTCATCCCAAAATAATGAATATGATCGTTACATTTATTTTAGGGTCGAGTTTGTTTAGGAGTCTCAATTTTATTAGGCTATCACTTTTTTTAAATATTTTTGAATAAACACACGTCTAACAAATTTTCCAATTTTCTTTTATTCATAAGTCCAATAAAACATGGGGAGGAAGACAGAAAAGTTGATGCGCAATGAAATCAATGATCCATGCATGATATAGAAGGCTTACCTTGCTCCAGCAATCTACATGCAATATGATCTACGCATAAATGCAAAGATATAAAATAAACTACCTATATGATGCAAGAAGAAACCACAATAATTGGAACTTCCATTACGGGAAGAATATCTAGAAACAAGACCAAGGTTCGATCTTCGATGTCGCTTGGTGCCCACCACAACGGGTCCTACCAATGCTGCATGCAACCTCTCTCGGTATGCGGCCTCAAATCTAAATAGTTAACAATTTATTTAACTAAGTCCAATTGATTCTATGGGAATATATATTCTATTAAGTGTTTGAATCTAATCGCTAGTTGGCTCAACAAAATAAAAGCCGAAGTCTAGGGCCCACACACAAAAAAACAAAATAAAATAAAGTTAGAAAACTCAAATCCATGAGAAATAAAATAAAATAAAGGTAGTGAAAACAATGGTAAAAACTCGACGAGGTCCCTCGAGTGCATCGGATCTCGGTGAAACATACCCCGAATAGTAGAGTGCCCAAAGTCTCTGAAAGTTATTACAAGGTTATACAAAAATGAAATAAAATGTCTTAAAATAAAGTCTAAACACTAAGACAGTCTTCTGCTCCTCCTTTGTTGCTCTCTCCTGCTGGTCAGTGTAGAACGCCCGACCTCCACCACGCTCGGTGTGTCGGCTCTCCGAAGATAGCCTCCCTTTCTCCATGGGACCTCGCAACAAAGATAAATCAAGAAGAGTGTCAGAAATTGTTATGAGAAATATAAGCAAATAAAACAAAATAAAATAAAGAGAAAATGAACATAAAAAGAAATAGATAAGAAAATAGAATCCTAACTACCTAGCCGTGCTTCCCGACAACGGTGCTATTCTGATTATAGAGCTTTGCCAACTTGGGTTAAGGAATTAATTATAGTCTCATTATTACCTAAATCAACTAAGCTGAAATTGAGAAAATTATCCCACAACCAACAAATCAAGCAAGTAAGACGGTGGGCTAAGCTATTTTATTAACATGTTATAGCGACATGGGGTTGAACACAAGGAACACTATGATAAACTAAATAGTCAAATCAAAAGATTAAAAGGATTTTTATTTTCTTTTTAGTGGTTTTTAATTTTGCAAATTTTTAATTTTTTGAAAATAAGGAAAATAAAGACAAAGAATAAAAGACAAACACACACTCATTTTCTATTTATCAAATAGCATAAAAAAATCAAAAACATCAAATAAAAAATATTTTTGTGTTTTTAACAAAATTTAATGTTTTTGTGATTTTTGAAGGATTTTTAGATGTTTTTGGGGTTTTATAAAATTCAAAAACTGAGAAAATAACTAAATAGTGCACAATCAGGAGTACTTTTTAAATTAAAAATGGTAAATATGCATAAAACTCTCGGGAATCAATTTTATTAAAAACTACATGCAAATATCTACAAACATAGACCATGAACACATTTTTTGGATTTTCTATGATTTTATATAATTTTTATGGTGTTTTTAGGGGATTGTAAAATTATATGGTTTTATAAAATCAAATGAAATGAAAATGGGATAGAAAATCAAATAAATCAAAATAATAATACCCTAATTTTTTTAGAAAATTTAAGGCAATTTTCAAATTTTTATGATTTTTCTAAGGCAAACATGAACTTTTTCTACTATTTTTGAATTTCTAATAATAGTAAACAAAATAAGAACAAAAACAAAAATCACCACAACTAGAACACACTAGCAGGAGATAAACCAAATTTTTATGCAATGTTTGGAGTTATTTTGCTATTTATTACAATTAAAAAAGAGAACAAATATTAAAAAGAGTACGGAGGACCTAGATGCAAATATTTCAAGTTCTAGGGTCAAATATTAATAAGCAATAAAATCCACGGCTCTAGTGTAATCAAGCTAGAGAAAACACGCACTCTGCGTGATTCATAGAACATAGGGGTATAAATGCAATTTCTTAAAACTATTTCTGCTTCAGGTATCACGTGAAAAACACAGGGAAAATGTGCAAAAATCCCACAAAACACGTAAAAGAACACATGAGTTCAACTCGACTGGACTGAAATGCAAATACTAAAACTCTAAGGTCCCTATTGCAAATAGTTTTTAACTATTTATTACAATTAATATACTAAAGTGAAATAAAGGCTCTGATAGGGTTAAAAGTGCAAAATGCCCATCGCTGGTGCGTGCGGCACGTGGTTCTGAAAAGGATCTGATGGCTAAGAGGAATGTCAGGGTTGTGCGGTTCAAATCTGGTGAGTAAGTATGGATCCAACGGTATAGAAAGTGAGCGCCAATGTGTGGCATGGATCTGCCCTAGGTATGATCTGAATGGCGAGATTTGGGTGTGAGTGGGTAGCTCAGATCAAATATGGGGCACTAACTCCTCATCTGATGGATGGCGGCGATGGTGGAAGAACATGAAGAAGATAACGGCTGTCGAGCTTCGATCGTAGATATCTCATGTTGTAGAGCTCGTATGAGCTGGCTTAGAGGTCCAACACCGTACTGGAGTGTAGCTGCGTCGGAGGAGATGCTCGATTGCGACAGAGAACTGTTTGATGGGAATCTGGACGTGATATCACATAGGGTAGCTCCACCAATGGAGTTGGGTGTCGAAATGATCCTCTCACGCACACCTGAACCTGCAAAAGGGTGCGGGGATCAGAGATGATACTCCGGCCGGGGTTATTTGAAAATGAAAAATAGAGAAGCGACGGGGATGTGAAGGGGACTTCCGACGTGCATGGAGGATGGAAGCCCAATCCTAATCTATCTTCGATTAGCAATATTCAGGTTGATCAGGGTGTGTAGGAAGGTGGATGGTGAAGTGGTGGGTCGATTTGAATGAATGGATGTGGGAATGGATCTCCTAGCTCGATGGTCGGAGTAGGAATTATGTACGGTGGGTGATAGATAAAATCAAAATGAAACGATGAAATGGAGGTGATTGAGGGTACCACCTGAGACTATGGAATGGTTGGCAAAGCAAGGCGGAGTGGTAGGAGGGGTTGTAACCTCGACCGAGCTGCAAAAGACCTGGGAGGCTAGTCACGACAGAGCTCTCTGGGCACGAAGTGAGCTATGACTCAAAGCACCGCCAAATCGATCACCAAAAGGATCATCAGGACCTTGTCACTGCCCTAAGGCTTTCTGGTGGATCAAAAGGAGGCGCTGAGCGAGCTAGGGCACATCAGAGCTCAAGGAGAAGATTTATAGAGTGCCTCTGGTTCTGGAAAGATCAGAAGAGTTTGTGCAATTTGAGGGAGATTTCACAATGCCTAGGGACCCGCGAAGGTCACAGATTCTAGGGCAACAATTGGGCATAGAAAACAAAGCAAACAGAGCTCGGACCTGGGCTAGATAAATGGGAGAAAAGAAGTCCGACGAAGCTCTTCTCGGGTCGAACCTAGGAGAGGGAGGGTTGACTTGGGTCAACAGATCCAGGTTGACCAATCAGAAAATAGGAATATACAAAATAAAGAAAATAAAATTTAAAATAGTAAATGATTTTAAAAATGAAAAGTTATAAAAATAAAAATGTTAGTTATTTTGCAAGCCATTTTCTAATGATTTTTAATATTTTTCATAATAAGTATATTATGGTATATACAATATATATTGTTATGTATAGATATACCTATATATAATATACATATATTTTATATTTTATTATTTTTACAAAAATACAATGTATTTTATATTTTATTTATTTAAAAATAATATAAAGGGTATAAAAACATTTTTATTGGATTTTTACAAATTAATTACAAGTGTTAATAAATTAATACTTTGTACAATATATACACTATTGGTGTTATCATACAATGAAGATTTGATTTGATTTTTGTTTTATTTTGTGTTTTATGAATTTTATTTTAATTTTATATAATTATTAGAAATATATACAATTGTTTAAAAATACAATATATACACAATCTATATACAAAAGAAATAAATAAGTACATATATACAAGTATAGGTATTTTACCAGTGTACATAATTTAGTATTGCAATTATTTTTATTATTTACATCACATTTTTATTTACAAATTTTCTTAAGGAAATTAAATTATTTTGAGATTATTTTACTTCGAAATAAAAATAGGCGAATGATATATACATGATGAGTTGAGCGTATACAGTGAATAAGGACCCTATCTCTCCATACTTTATTTCTTGTTGATCGGTCCAATATTTGACTAGTCTGTACTTATTGCATAAATACATCTTTATTTTATTTTCATTCTTTGTCTTTACTTTTTTATTGATTAAAAAGAATGCCAAATATACAATATTAACAAAAGCATGCATAATGCTAATTTATTGAATTTGATATATATATATATATTTACAGGTATTTTACATATGAAATTTGGCTAAAATAAAAGAATAAAGGATGTGAATCATGGATTCATCACCGGGTCCGACCACCTTTTACCTACAATCATGTGCCCGATTGTCCCCCCAGGATCATCTGTGATCTTCAGAGATCCACCTAGGTTCACGCGAAACCTCTCGATCATTCCAGATACCTGGGGAGCCCTATAAATATTCTCTTCCCCTCCACAGTGCCAGTGAGTTAGCTCCACGCCTCCTTTTCCTCCACCTGCATCCTTAGGGTAGTGATAGGACTCCATAGGATCCTTTTGGAGCTTGGATTGGTGGCCGATAGAGCTGAGCTCGCTCGTCGTCAGAGTCCTCCACCACGATTAGCCTCCAGCAGCTGGGTCGAGGCCACAACCTCACTGATCACTTCGTCGAACTTCACCCTTTATTTCCATAGCTTCAGGTACCTTCGATCCCCATTTGTTTCATCACATTTTTCTGATATAGTCATTACCTCTGCCGTCAACCTTCACTACTCCGACCACTAGGTCGGAGCCTCATCAACGATATCCAGCCGCTTCGATCGACTCGCCATATCACCGTCCATTTTCCTTCGCAACCCAACAATCCTAAATCTTGCTCATCGGAGCACGGTTTGGCCTAGACTTCCTCCTTCACGTACGTCGGAAGTCGAATCCATACCCTGTCGCTTCTCTTTGTTGTTTCAATCCAATAACTTCCATTGAAGCTTCAACTTCAACCGTAGCATCCCTTTGCAGGTTCAGGCACACATGAGTGGCTCAATTCGAGCCTCAACTTCAGTGGCGGAGCTTCTCCAGGCATCTTCACCTCCAGATCGTCATCTAACCTTCATTTGATCCATATAAGGCTCCCATTCGATGTGGATCACTTCCAATAACGTGTTGGACCTTATAGCCAGATGTTCCGAGCTTTGGAGTGCCAGATATACTTGAACTAAGCTCATCCGGCCAGACCTTCTTCATGTTCTTCGAGATGCCTTCTCTACCTCAGATGAAGAGACCTCCTCTAATTTTTGATCGAGACCACCCATTCACACCCAACTTTTGGCGGTCCGATCAGATCTTGCATGCATCTGACATGCACGTTGTTGACTTTATCTAGACCGTCAGATCTGTGCCACAACCACCATCTGACCGTACGCCAGCGCCACATTTCCCAACCGTTAGATTCTTGTCCAGAGCCATCAGGGTTGTACATCAAACAACATGCGTGCCACATGCCTGTAGGGTATATTACATCTTTTTACTTGATCTTCTTTTTATTTCGTTTCAATATAATAATTGTAAAAGTAATTTTGAACATTTGTAGTTAGGACCTCATAGTTTCCTTATTTGAATTTTAGTCCAACCAAGTCAAAGTCATGTGTGTCTTCACGTGTTTTATGTGGATTATTGGTAAACTTTTCCCCGTGCTTTTATGTGATAATGAAATAGTTTAATTTTTTGGGAAATTGCATTTATGCCCCTATGAATCTGAATCACGTGCAATGCATGTTTTTGTTGGAATTATTGCATTTAGGACCCTGAAGTTTTATTGCTTGTTAATATTTAGCCCAGGAACATAAATAAATTGCCTTAGGTCCTTAATTGCCAGATTATTTTCTTTCACTTTTATTAATTGCAATAAATAGAAAAATTAACCCAGAAATTCCATAAAAATTAGTTTAAGTTCCTGCTAGTGTGTTTGGATGGGTTTATCATGCCACTTATTGACTTTCTCCTTGTACATCAGGTTGTTGTCATATGCTAGTCTCGGAACTCCAGAAAACAATTCAGATCAACTTTCATGTTCTTGTCTGCTTTCTCGGAAATCAAGTTGCACATATTCAATGCATATAATGATTTGTGAATTATGAAATGAAATAAATGTTAAGAACAAAATGCATTTCAATTGCACAATGATTTTAGTTATAGAAAAAAATTCAAATAAAAAAATTTGATTGCAACTATCCTTTAGATGATTCTTAAGATGACTAAAAAGTTGTACATTAAAAAATAGTTTGAAAAGTAAACCTAGTGGAGAAGAATCAGATACATTGCATTATGAAAATAATATTTCAGATACTGTGATTAAAATTTTAAAATGAACCCGGTAAAATATTGAGATGATTTCGATGAGGAATTAATGAGCTTGAAATGAAGAATATGACTAAAAAATCAAGATAAAATCTACAACAACATTGTAGGTGATTCTACAACAATGGACATGAACACGAAAATATTAGTTTTATTTTAGAAAAAGTATCAAAAGCGATGGCAATGCTTTCATTTTGCTAAAAATTAAATTATATATTAAATTTTCAAATTGTTTCTATTATTAGAAAAGCGAAACAAACATATAATTTTTTAAAAAAGATTCCTTATTTGGGTCACTTAAAAAGTGAGTTTTTTAATAAATATGTAAATTAATAAGATAATGAAAAGTTGTATTTTAGTCAAATTAAAAACCAGATCTGGGAGAGAGAAAAGAAGGGAACATACCTTGACGATAACGACCGAGATGGAGGTCTTGCTGATAGGAGATTCAATAGAGTTGTTGCAGACGAAAGCGACGACCTAGGAAGAAGAGAATCTAGGGAAGATGAGATCGATTCACATTACATCACCTAATCTGGTAATTTCTTTGAGTTTTAGGTGATCGTCGATGTAACATAAACTTCAGATGCATTGGTTTCATTCGCATTGTAAAAACTTATCTTGCAACCTTTTTTATTTTTCTGATTATCGAAATATTACATCTATAAACTTTATTAATCTTGGACATTGGTATACTTACACCTTGCAATACACAAGGATATTGACTTATTCTATAAATAAGTTGGAACTAAATATTATTTGATATCACAAGTATACTTTTAAATTTTAATTTATACTGTTTTATGAAAAATAAATGTCCAACAATATTATTATGTAATGTTTAAAAAGCCATAAAGTAGTTGATCAATAAAAAAGTCTAAACATCAAAAGTTTGCATTTCAATAAATTATTGCTTATAAATGTAAAGTATGAATTTGAAAAGTAAAATATGGACAACAAATGTAAAATCTGGGATTGTAAATTGAACTATTTTTGAAATATGATGGAATGATTTCTTAAGGAAGTTAAGTTGCTTACTAATATTTATGATAAAAATTATGCTAATTGTTATTGAAAGAAAGGAAGATGGAAGAAATCCAATCGAGCATGGACGAAACTAAGAGGAACCATGAAGATGAATCTGAGCAAGGAAGCGAGGATTCATGTGAAGCACTACAGATCGAACATCAAAATCCGAATTCCAGGAGTAAGTGAAAAGCTACTTGTAAATGAGGATAGTTGTTGTTATTTTGCTAACAGATACTTTAATTAATGAAAATGAAAAGAGAGAACAAACATTTCAAGGATCAAGGGAAAGGAAGTTGCTGAGGAAAAAGCACTATTAAAAGGGAAAGATAATTTCAGATGTATGCTTATTAATACATATAAATTATTTATTGAAGTTTTATTTAACATCAAAATGTTCTTGTTCTAGTTTAAGCTGGAAAGTTATGTAAATGCACGACTTTTTACGTGTTTGATTTTGATAAATGTATATAAATGAATACAAGAAAAGGATATGTACAACGTAGGAGCTAAATAGAACACTTTGTGCAATTTATTGATAGCCATCGACCAACAAACAAACACCATGCACTGTTGTCGAAGATGGCATTTAGTAAACTAGTTAATATTGGACATGTTGAAATTCAAAGGAAGAATCTTCAGTGGCTGGTTGAACAATTTCAGGGAGAAAGGAACTTCATATTCGAGAATAATTTTGTAAGTTTTAGTAATGAAGAAGTTGGAGCGATCTTGGGCCTACCTAGCTATGGCTTTTCAGTCACGGACAGGGGTAGGCACTTGCAATGGAAACCGTTCATTTCAAGTGAACTGTTTGATGAGGGGATGGTTTCCGATAGAAAGAAGTTGGTTAGCATGCCGGAAGATTATTACGATAAGGATGATGACATCTCGGTGTCTATCTACGTAACATGTTTAATTATACTGATGCTCGCAACCTTCCTTTTCCCGATACTTCTTACGCTTTCCCAAGAGATTTGTTGCACTATGTAGAATCTCTAGAGGATACAAGATTCTTCAGCTGGTCTGGTGCAGTTGCAAGGATGATTTTATTCAATATGGACGTCGTAGTGAGTCGGGTTCAAAAAAGAAGAGCTGGATCAGCAAGGGTAGCATTCGGTTATCTAATATGATGTGTTGCTTGTTTGAATGTAAGTTTTTACTTCAACTTATTTTAATAATAATATGAAAAGGGAAGAAATATTAATCCAAATTTTTAGCAGGTATGGATGATAGAGTATTGCTGCCGAGACCTTGTTGTGAGTAGAGATCTGAGACCAAGGATTAGGAAGTGGGATAGACCAATAAAAGGCGTTTCTAGAACCTTGGTTTCATTTAGCAATGATCAGGTAAGAATTGATCATTTATAAAAAACATAAATTGTAAGTTTAATGTAATATTAAAGTTAAAAACTAAAATTATATAAATAATCATTAATCCATAAAAGCATGTTTTTGTGATGTAGATATAGCATCTTTAATGACTGAATATAAAAATAGTTTAGCATAATCCAAAGATGTCACAAAACTAATCATAAGTTGCAATCCTGCAAAAATGAAAAATTGGATGTTAGTAAAGCAAGACTAGTAAGAAAATATATACAAAAAGCACTAAATGTAATACTAAATTTTTTCAGCAAAAAGTATTTTTAGTTGTATGTTACCTAGAATGAGGGAGGCAAGGAATTGCTACTTTTGATGAAAAATTGTCTATGCACACATCATTAATTTTGTAAACTATTTGAAAAAAAGACATTACAAGTATATGGAAAGAGTTGTAAATGATAATTAAAAGAGATATAAAAATGAAAAGGGAACCAATATCTTACAGTTTGAAAGAAATTAAGCTTGCATGGAAGAACTGAAATGGAGTTAATTACGTTATACTGATGTCGGCCAGTACTTCGTTGCATATGAAAAAATATATTAAGATTATATTACAATATATTTAACATGGATGCAATATAGGATCTTACCTAGCTAACATAGAATTGTTATTAGGATAATTTGTGGAGTCATGCCCAATATTGAATTTAAGGCAAGATTTGCACTGTCTACCTCTATTTTTTTCATCTCAATTTCAGATGTAAGACGATTGCCAACACCCTTAGGTCTTCCTCCACGTCTACTTCCTTTTTTTGTAACGTTTGGTTCTTTAACAGATGGTTCGTGAATGAGAACTGGGGTATTTGAAGGATTCCTTCTTTCTAAGCTGGAAGTTTGTTTGTTACTTATCATATGATCAATATTAGAGCATACATCACTTAGCTTGTCTTTATCAAATGAGAATATACCATCATCCCGATCCACTGAAGTTGCAATGATATGCGAACACAACTGATTGAGCTGGGATACCCTATCTTGTTGTAGATTTTGCCCGTATATAGGATAATTTCCTGAATTTTTAATGTTCATTGCCCAACTCTTTAATATGCATTCGAGGCTCAGAAGCTCTACATTCTGAATTTTCAAAACTGCAAGTATGTGCCCGCATGGATATCTAAAGAATTGCATAGTCCTGCATTCATAAGAAAGAAAGCTGCTTTGTATAGAACATGAAATGCATAAATCCTCATCTGATCTCCCAATATAGGGTACAAAAAATGGCTTAATCCAAAGAGGTAGACTCACTTCGAACATTCAAATCATGTACTTCGTTGAGTTCAAAACTAAACTTGTAAAAAATAAAGTTTGTGTAAACACAAACCATATGATCCTCCATCTTCCATTTGAAAGTTGTTTTTGGAGTATAAACTTGACTGATATTATCCATGTCATTCTCTCTTTCTCTACGTCATTGAATTGCATCTTGAAATCTACAAATAAATTCCAACAATGAGTTTTGTTTAGTGATGTGGTTTTGTAAGAAAGCATTCATGCTTTCACTCCTATGGGTACTGCATTGTCCAACCCAAAAATAATCCTTAAGATATAACCATTTATATCTAATGCTATATTTCTCATTCAACAACCATACATTGGATGATAAATCATACTGATCAATAACCTTGCAACAATTTTACTCGGATTCTTTTATAGTTACACTTTTCCATACAACTTTAGAGATTGCTGAAAGGACTTAATTAATGTCTTTAATATTTCCAAGCTTGCATTTAAGCTTAGCCATTATATGCCATGTGCAGAATTTGTGAATAATATGGGGAAAGCAACTCCTAATAGCTGCACAAATTGCCAAATCTTCGTCGATGATTAAAGATATAGGATGCCTCCTCATTACTTCAAGAAATCGATCAAATAACCACGTGAATGAATCAATTATCTCTCTACTCAAGAAAGAATTTGCAAAAAAATATAACCATGGTGATTAACATCACAAAAAGATCCAAAAACAAGTTTGTTTTCATTGGTCCTATAAATTGCATCGAATGACAATGTATCACCAAATAACTTGTAATCTTCAATAGACACACTATCAATCCATATACATTGTGTCAGCATGTTATCATCATCGGTTGAGAAGGCATAATAAAAATATGTAGTAGTAGTCTTACAACGTTTAAAATGCTCGATGAGTAAATAAACATCCAACCCGAGACGTTTTTTTTTCTTTTCTGTTGAGATTGTAAATATCTCGAACTATGCTACCAACTTGACCACTAGAATTGCTTATGAAAGCAGTCTGCTTGGATACAGGTATGTTCACTTCATTCATTGATTTTGCTAACATCTCTATGGCCTTTGAAAAACATCTATTTGTTCAAAGGTATCGACGTTTGGATGGAGAAACAATGTTGTGATTATGTTGAGGTTCAGAATAAGAAACAACCCAATCCTTAAGATCAGATCTAAAGGTAACTGACATCAATGCTTTGCAATCAGTCTGTGACAATTCAACACGATGCTCCTCCTTGTAAAATCTAGAATCATCACAGTCATTACTTTTTGCATTATCAGTAGACAATGGTTTATGTGCATCTCTAGAAAAACCTCTTTCCAACAAACGAAAGACTTGAAATTAATGTTTTTTTCTTAAAAACATTATCTTTACCAACCATAGAGCTGCCCTTTTTAACATTAAACCCTAGACCAGTTGCATATTCCTCGTAGATTTGTATGCATCTTGAATGGAACCAAATCTTTGGCCTACTTTAGGGGCATGCACATTGTGATTTTTGTTGAATTGTGATGCTGAACTTGGCTAATACATTTAACAAGTGAATGGTACAACATTATAATAAATTTAAAAGGAATAAGGACCATTAAAATGTATAATGTTTTAGTCATGCTTGGACAGCTTATCAAGACAAAATATAATTCTAACAAAGGTATAAGGATTTTAAAAGAATATATAATGATTGCACATTACAATAACAGATAATATGAATGTAAATTATGATAAGAAAATGAAATATATATATAGTATTAGTAAAATGAAAATTATAGTTGTAAAATAAATCTAATGATTGTAAAGGAATAAGGTAATATGTGAAAAGAATTTGTTTACAGCAAAGCCTGGGATTAAAAACACACAGTTTTTTCAAGTATATTATGAATGCTATGAAAGTAAAATAGATAATATAAATGTAAAAAAGGATATATTAAGAAAAACAACGTTAAACAATGAATTAAGTATGACCAAGATCTTCTCGTATGTTATTAAAAAAGAACCATAGAGAATAAAATGAACAGAGAATATAAAACTTAAACAGAGTTAATCTATTGTAAAAAAGAGAAGCTGTTTCTAGAAAATTGCCTAGTAGTCGTAAGATTTAAATACGAAACATGCTGAAAAATGATAAATAAATAATCTATTCATAAATATAGACATTATTATGAATAAAATGTGAAAAATTGATGAATAGAGATGCTAAACCTGCTAATACATTTAACAAGTGAACGGTATGACATTATAATTAATTTAAAAAGAAAACAGACTTTTAAAATTTATAATGTTTTGGTCATGCTTTGAGAGCTTATCGAAATAAAATATAATTCTAACAAAGGTGTAAGGATTATAAAAGAATATAAAAGGATTGCACATTAAAATAATGGATAATATGAATGTAAGTTATGATGATAAAATGTAAAATATATATAGTATTAGTAAAATGAAAATTACTGTTGTAAAATGAATCTAATGATTGTAAAGAAATAAGGCAATATGTGAAAAAAATGGTTTACAACAAAGTCTGGGATTAAAAAGCACAAAGTTTTTTCAAGTATGTTGTGAACGTTATGAAAGTAAAATAAATAACACAACTGTAAAAAAGATATATTAAAATAAAATACTGTCAAACAATGAATTAGTAATGATCTAGATTTTCATTTATGTTATAAAAAAAGAACCATAGAGAATAAAATGAACATAGAATATAAAACGTAAACAAAGTTAAACTATCACAAAACTAAGAAGTTGTTTGTAGAAATTTGCCTAGCAGTCGAAAGATTTAAACATGAAAATAATTCTGACAAAGGTGCAAGGATTTTAAAAGAAAGGTTTTTATCAGTTGTGCCCCTCTGAGATATCGCAATTTCAGTTATGCCCCTCTCTTTATGGGAATATCAGTTCTGCCCTCGACTTCTTGCCATTTTATCACTTGTGTCCCTCGGGTTAGTGGCCGTCCATATCCAACGCAAACAGATGTTAACATTAAGGACACCATTGGAATTAAATTTAAAAACAAGGGCTGAAATGTCTTCCACATCATCTTCCTCCTCCTGCATCTTCTTCCTCTTCCTCCCCTTCTCTTCCTCCTCCCCAAACTCTTGATTCTCCTCCGCCGCCTCCTCCCGCAACCCCCAGCTCCTCCCTCAACCATCAGCCCCTCACCCTTCCCCAGGGCCTTCCCCTCCACCCCCGTTCCTCCTCTGCCACCTCCTCCGCCCCAAGCTCCCCTGCCACCTCCTCCGCCCTAAACCCCTCCCCCCTGCTATGCCCCTGCTCCCCCCCTCCGTCCCTGACCTCCCCATCCCCACTCCTCCGTCCCCGATCTCCCCTCCCCCCATGCTCCCAGCCTTGTATCCCCTGCCAACAACCTCCTCCTCCACCTCTCCTCACCCTACGCCTCCCCATCTTCCCCCTCCTTCGTCTCCAAGCTCCCACCTTCCCCCAGCCTCCAACTCCTCCTCTAACGCCTCTTCTCTTCCCCCAGCACCGGCTCCCCCCTCCCTCACCCCACCCTAGATGCTCCGCCCTAGAATATCACACCCCCACCCCCGCCTTAGCTGCCCTTCGACCCCCCTCCGCTCACGGTCCCCCTCCTCCCCACTCTGCACCCCTCCGCCCACGGTCCCCCTCCGCACCCCTCTGCCCCTGTTCCTCTCCCCGCTAGCCCAACTCCTCCACCCCTGCTCACCATGTGACCTCGCTCCCATTCTGCCCCCAGCCTCCTCTCCCCTCCGCTGTAGACTCTTCTCCCCCTCCCTGCTTCCTCACCCTCCAACCCCAGGGTTTGAGGACGGCGTTAGTAGTGGTTGTACCAGAGGAGTTGCCACCATACTCCATGGAGTCCTTGCGTAAGAAAACCCAGGAGTAGGTCGAGGTTTGGGCGTGATCAGAGCAATAACGCTTGCAGAGCTTCTTGATCTTATGGCTGTACTGGACGGAAGGGAGGCGATGGCAGCGTAGGGAGACATCGTTGGCAAGATAGTGGAGGAGGACCTGAAGGAGGAGGATGTGTAGGAGGAATTTTTGGACAGTTATACCCCTCTTACCCTGACTATGGTTTGAAAAAAACTATGGTTAAGTTAAACTTAGTGACGGCTAACGTTACAGAAGCACACAAGTGATAAAATGGCAAGAAGTTGGGGGCATAACTGATATTCCCAAAAAGGGAGGGGCATAACTGAAATACGATATTTCAGAGGGGCACAACTGATAAAAACCCTTAAAAGAATATAAACAGACTGCACATTAAAATAATGTGTGATATGAATGTAAATTATGATGAGAAAATGTATAATGTATATAGTATTAGTAAAATGAAAATTACTATTGCAAAATAAATCTAATGATTGTAAAGGAATAAGGCAATATGTGAAAAGAATTAGTTTACAACACAACCTAGGATTAAAAAGTACACAGTTTTTTCAAGTATGTTATTAAGGTTATGAAAGTAAAATAGATAATATAAATGTAAAAAAGGATACATTAAAGTAAAATACGGTTAAATAATGAATTAGCAATGACCAAGATCTTCGCGTATATTATAAAAAAAGAACCATAGAAATTAAAATGAAATACAATATAAAACGTAAACAGAGTTGAACTATCGTAAAATAAAGAAGCTGATTGTAGAAAATTGACTAGTAGTCGCAAGATTTAAACATGAAACATGCTGAAAAATGATAAATAAATAATCTATTCATAAATATAGACATTATTATGAATAAAATGTAAAAATCTGAAAGATGGGAAGTTGTATTGATTGCTTCATGGGATCCATCAACTTTTTCAACTTCGTTGGATATATGCAGCCGTAAATTAGTAATAAAAAATTAAACGCAAAAAATAAATAATGAGCTACCTGACATATGTCATGTCGTAAGAAGAATAGTAATTTTCATTTGAGATTCTTAAAGAGCGCATGATAGAATACATGGGAGATTGCAGGGAAAACAATAAAAAGTTAGAAAAGGAAATGAAAAATGAGTATGTCCATGGGAAACATGTTGTTGAAGTGAGAGAGCGAAGATTGAATTGATAATAATTGAGCTGCTGAAAATGGGAATTAACTCGTTATGAGAGAGAGGATTAACTCGATAATGAGAGAGAAGTTTATAAAAATAAAATTACAACATTTTCTCGAATGGTAGTTTTGGAGAAATATGGTGGTTTTGCTATCCACCGTAGATGATCATTAGACGATTATGTTGTGGTGTCGCATGGTGAATGAGGAAAGGTGCCACCTCAATTCAAGTTTTTCCTATATTTATAGGGTTCAATGGGGCTACCCTCGTCTCATTTTCACCTAATTTTTTATTTTTTTTTTGCAAAATATCACCATGTATATTCATCTTTATATGCCTCCAATATGGCATTCGAATTTCTTCAGAAACAGAGACTCTTATGCCCTTCATCTAGAACAAGTTGATTACATCAATGTTTAGACCATCAAAATTACATGTTCTAGAAATAGGGCATGTGAGTCTTTATTTCTGAAGAAATTCGAATGACATATTGGAGAGATATATAGATGAATATACATGGTGATATTTTGCAAAAAAAATACATAAAAATGGAGTGGGGGCAACCCAATTTTTCCATATATATATGCATGTATGTATGTATATGTATCTACGTATGTACGTATGTATACGGGTAAAATGGGACCTCCCCCTATGGAGAGCTAACTTGGCTCCCCCACCCTATTTTCTCTAATTTTTTATTTTTTTAAAAAAATAATTCCGTGTATTTTTATCATTATATCTCCATATTATGTCATTCAAATTTCACGTGAAACAGAATCTCCTACGACGCCCATCCAAACGGGGTCGATTTCAACAATTCTGCGACCGTTAAAAAATGATTTTCTAGATGGAAGCTGTAGAAGTCTCTGTTTCGCATGAAACTTGAACAAGATGATATAGTGATGAATTTCCACAAATTTATTTTTCAAAAAAATATAGGGAAAATGGGGGGTGGGTAGACAAGTTAGCTCCCCGTAGGCGGTAATGAATATCCATTTTATCACCTTTATTCTTTCATTTTGGCCTTTAAACCCTAGCTACATGCATGTATATATCATTGAATTGTATAAAATAACCTTCATTATATGCACTGTAAATATTTCATAAAATATTATATTTAAAGTCAAAATAAAAGAATAAAGAAACGCAAAGACAAAAAATGAAATACCATAGGTATTGAATGACCTTAAACCCCGAGACTTAGGTGTCATGATGACTGGGTCAACAAGGAATAAAATAGGGGGAGAATAAGGGCCAAAAATAACTTAAATCCCTAATTTTTAATTCCCCAATAAATTCATTTTGGGACATATTTTATCTTTATTATTTATACCTCAAATCAATAAACTTTGAACATAAATTTGTAGATAAAAATAAAAAGAAAAATATATACTGTATTTTATCAAAAAATAATACACAGTCTGCCTTAGACACTCAGAATTAAAATCTAGAAGGAAAACTTTCCATACCATTTATTGTCCATATAAACTCAAAATTTTCCAAACTCAAATTTATTATTCCTAAAATTAAATTATCTATTTAATGAAGGTAGTTTCATTCAATTTGGAATTAAGATGCAACGGTTAGGTTTTGGACCCACATTATGCAATATACCTGAATAAAATAACATTTTATTTATTCTTTATATTTTCACTCTTTTATATTTTTATAATTTTATAAATAGTAGTTATAATACATGTACATAATTAAAATAAAATAAAACAATATAAAATATAATAAAAAAATAAATATATCATGATATATATGAATTGTACACACACATATATACCTGTATAATATATATTTATTTAAGTGTATAAATGAATTTAGAAAAACACAATAAAAATGTATTTATGTGTATTTAAATAAGTTATAAATATAAATTATGTATACAAAATGATAAAATCTAATATACAAAAGAAAAATAAAATACATATTATATAGGTATATATACCTATATTTGTAGATATAAAATATATACTATAATAATTTAATTTGAAAAATAAATAAAAATCACCACAAAATACTGCATAAATATAAATATTTTTGTTTAAGAAAAAGTAAATCCATTTACTATTTATTTTTTGAATTATTCTTGAATTTCTTTTTTATCTTGTCATGTAGCGGTTGATGTGGACGAATAAGGGGCTAGCCTTGGTTGACCCATCGGTGAACTAGCCCCCTGCTCGTTTAGGGATGTTAGAAACAGTTGACCCCTCTTATTCCTTGGATTTCCCCCCTCGTTCCTTGCATCTTCTGGGCACGATTCCTTCTACAATTTTGCATCGATCCTTGGTCTTTCACACTAGTGCGCCTCCTCGATCAATGGATCTTTGCATGGAGTCACAACCTTGGTCAAAGTTCTCATTTATAAAACTCCTCCGTAGTCGTTTGAAATTTGATCTCATTTATCCCTCAAAATCCCCAATTTATCTTGTGTTCTAGGTTTTTGATGACAAAAACGATCTTTCCAGACCTTTGGCATGGAGGAAAAGATAATGGATTAGGTGAACCGAGTTCATCGTGCCTCGCCGTCGGAGCCCCTCCTTTGCTCCCTCTTCCCTGAGGTAGAGCCATAACTTTTAGGTTCTTTTAATTCCGAGGATAAATATTAATCTATTTTAGCATTTAGTTCATGTTATTTTCACATTTTATTTTGCATCTCTAGCCACTGTTTCCGCCATCTTCGACTGTCCTCCGCCACACTTATCACACTCATCTCCTTCCCTGTAGATTTCTCTATGCCCCAGGTATCTCCATTCCCTCTGATTGACCCCAGATCGGTGAAACTAGCCTTCCTCCTTCACCTTCTGCCGAAAGGTCTCCACCTTGCACCACCTTCGCCCATGTCCACCTAAATCGAGCCCCTAGACATCCCTCTTTGTATGTTAGATCTAACTATGTAGGACCAAGGGTTGATATCCTCTTTGGAGGCATTTTTTGTCCGAGAACAGGCTCCAGGTGCCTCGTATCTTCCTCGACCTCCAGAGCTCCATTGTTGAGCTTCGAACCTCACCTGAGCACCCAATCGTTGTGCAACACCTCCAAGAACCTTGGCCCCTTCCGCATCATCAAAGACCACCAGAGGAGGGATATCTCATCGGAAGAAACTCGCTCACGGGGAGCTTCTTCCCTATTCTTCCTGACATCCTCCCCGTCATTGGATCAGAGGCATCCAGATCGAGCAGTCATCGTTGGATCATGCAGCCTAGGCGTCGTCTGGTCAGATCCGAAGGTCTAATCACCACCATCCGCCCGTGAATCGTCATCGTGCGCTTTGGTGTTGCCACATGGATAAATGAGAAGCTGTAGTCGTCCGAATGTGCATCGAGGGGTAATTTTTCTCCGTACCACTTAGTTTTTGAATTTTTGTTTTAGTCCATAAAATTACAGTTGTAGTTTAAAACTTTTGTAATATTTGCATATATCTCCCCGCACATATTTTATTTATATTCAAGTCCCTTACCATGTCACGTCACATGTGCATACACGTGAGGCATCTGCATTTTGCAGGGAACCCGTACTTATTATTTAGTCCAAGACATTTTTTAGTTATGTTTATATGTTTTGGGGAAATTTCATGTATGCCCTGTAGTTCCTTTGATATTACATTTGTACCCTTGCCAAGACATTATTAATTGACATTCGAGAATTTTTTACCCATTCTCGTGTACTTTGCATTTATGTTTTGAAATGCATTTTTAGTTTATTTAAATTACATTTAGGTCCCTGTCAG
This sequence comes from Ottelia alismoides, assembly GCA_037367405.1. Classification (NCBI taxonomy): domain Eukaryota; kingdom Viridiplantae; phylum Streptophyta; class Magnoliopsida; order Alismatales; family Hydrocharitaceae; genus Ottelia; species Ottelia alismoides. The sequence continues at coordinate 269,979 of JAZKJV010003190.1, forward strand.
CACATTAATTTTTATTTCTTATATTTTAATCCTTAAAAATATCATTTTGCATTAAACTTTTGTAGGAAAATTATTTTAAGTACCTGACATTATATTAAACAACACATATTTCTCGTAGCATAACTAAAATTAATTTCCTATATTTAAAAATTCAAGAATATTACATTCATTCCCTGTTTGCATTTAAAAATGCAAAAAATATAAAAATGTTTTGAAAAATTCCAAAAATTATAGTATCTTTATTATTGTATTTTTGAACTTCAGACCAAAAATCATTAAATTTTTCAAAAGAAAAACACTAAAAATTGAAAACCACTAAAAATCTTATAAAAGTTATTGAAAATTATTGAAAAACATCAAAATATCATTTTCTATTTATGTATCTCATTTATAATATATGTTATATTCTAAAATTTATCTTGGACACTTTTGAGACTTTTTACTATTTTTATTTTCCAAAACAATTCGGCCTTATAATTTTTTTCACTATTTTGAAATTTTTATTCATTAATAACACAAAATATTAGCAAAAATTTTGAGAAAAATACCAAAAATAGAAAAAATAGAAAAAGATAAAAAATATTTTATTTTACCCTTCTTGAGTACTTATAACTATATATGCACATGATATGATATTATATCTATAACTATACTTACTTATATTATTATTAAAATATTATTATTAAAAATACCTCATATATTTTAAAAACCCTTAAAAAATAAAAAGGACTGTACTTGGGGTATTTTTCTGATTTTTCTATTTATATATGTATATATCTATATCTTACACATCTATTATATAATACCTATTATCTATATCTACTTATATACATATATTATCTATATTACAAAGAAAAATATAAAATCAGAAAATAAAAAAGGAAAGAAAAATAAAAAAATAAAAAACAAAAAAATATATATGTTAAAAAACCAAAAAATGGAAATTTTAAAACCGCCAAAATAAAAAATCCCTACAAAAACATAAAACCATTTATTGCCTTTTTTTGTCAATTTTGTGATATATCCCCATTGCTCCTTTGTGGTTCGACCCCTATACTTGCATACTATACAAATCATATAGTAGGGTATAATAAATTTTAGCTCACTTTAATTCATTGCTTGAGCCAATGTGGTTTAATTGTTGATGCATCTGATTGTGGATATCTGAGAGCCGAGAGAGCCGTCGACATACCGATTGTCAGACCCGACTTATCGAGCACCGCATACCCTCCAAGACTGGATGCTAGGGTCCCTCCACTTATGCGTGTTCATCAAATGGTGCCTTTACCGGGGAGCAACACATATGATAGATTTTTGTGTTGATTTTTCCTTCATTATTTTTATGCTTTTATTTCCTTTTATTTGCGATATTTGTTTATCTGTGCTAATCCATTTTCTGTGTTATTTTTCTTGCAAGGGACCGCGTGGTGAAGGTGACTGCCTAGGTAGTCAGAGCACCTGAGCTACAAGGTGATTGGCCATTCTTCTTGTTGGCCAATTGGAGAGAGAGAGAGAGGGTACATAGTTCTTTTCCTTTATTTTTTGTGAAGAGAGACATCATTTTTGTTTTCCATTATTAATTTGCAATAATACAGGTGGACACTGGACATTCGGGCATACTATACCAAGTGATTGTTCACTTGGGGGCTCATCGTATTTTCTCACGATTTCTTCTCCTTTATTTTCTTTGTTTTTTGTGATTTGTGCTTTTAACCTTATTTTCATTTGTTTTCTGTGAATGATTCATTAGCAATTTAGGTTTGCTTGCTCGAGTAACATAGGTCCACGAACCTAATAATTGCATGTTCCTATAGTCTGCGTTTGGATCTAGTCAAACTCAAATTTTGTGCTTCATGCTAATAGCAATTCCTGTTTAGGGTGATTTCACCATTTGCATTCCATATAGATTAGGTTTATAAATTTAAATCTTGCATCTCGCATGGAGAGAGCTGGGAAACACTGTAAGTAATAATAACTAAGCATTCATCATTTTGACACAAGGGTGAGATTTCCATCCTTGTGTCACCTTGCATTGCTTTGGTACTATCTCTCTCTAATTTTGACTATTTAGGTTTAAAAGGAGAAATAAAAAAAAAGTGTTAGGCGCTTGATATTGAAAAAGAATAAAAACTTTGAAAATCATAAATTAAAACAAGGGAACTGCTAAATTAACTTGACCTAATTAAAATCCATAATGGACATCATTGTTTGGGGTTCACAAAGCCCTCATTGTATCCAGGTACGCTCCAGATAGAGTGAGGCATGACCCTTAAGCCGTCTCAATTATCACCTGGGACCTGTGAAGTATTAGCGCTTCTATCATACGTAGGTGAGTAGGGTCTTATCGACGATGGTTCTCTCGCATTGTGTAGAGCATCTGACTTGATCTAAAGTATTGAGCATAGGCCACACCCTCACAGGTGTGTCTGTCTCATCGTCTTTTGTCCGAGTACCTCATTTTTTAGGGAAGTAGTGGTTTCGCCTATCAGCTTCCTCTCTCTATTTCTTTAGATGAGCGGTCCCACAGAACTGATATTGAGGACCTTAAAAAGTGCAGATCACATGATACAAAGGAGGTGGAACAAGTACATGAATACTTTCCTAGCAGTACACGCTCTCCTCTAGGGCTAGTTGCTTAAGGACATGTTATAATTTTTGCCTGAATCACAACTCTAAAATTGAAAAGATAAAAATAGCTGAACCTTTACTGCTTCACATGAGTTGAGTTGGTGAACCATTTTTTGGTGTTTGTTTTGATATAGATTAGGATTCAAAGATCAAGTCCTGCACACTTGCGTCATTTTGTCATTTCTTCTTTTCACACTTCTCTTTGACCCTTGCTCATTGTGAGCCTTCTACTATTTTACACTCCTTTTATTTCTTGTTTATCACTGTAACTTTCCTCCATCATCTATCTCTTTTTCCTTCAAGATGTTGTCTCCCGAACGATTTGATCGGAACTCCGCTGACACCCACATCGAGTCCTTGAGTTCAACATCTCCAATAATTCAGAGCGATTCCCAGGTACTTGGTTCAGACTCCATGAACCATCCTCAGGAATCCCCATTTCTTCTACCTTCCTCAGACTGGGAAATCTTGCTTCAGGAGTTCTGCCCTTTTTTGGATGGAGATTGATTTCACTTCATATATATCTCCATCCTTCATAAAATTCAGAATTGACCCCATTTTGAATTATTCTCTACATTTGGTGCATGCAGTAGATTAATCGAGGCATTTTCCTAACTGCGGATAAAGACCCAATCTGGAGCCTGAGTCTTCACAGTCCGAATCAGAGATGACTCCAACTAGTAGAGGAAAGGGATAGCATCTCCCGAGCACAAAGCAGAATACCGAGCAGTGCACAAATCAGAATGAGTTGAACAATCATCTCTTAGACTCCATTCAGGACATCCAACAGTAGTTGACCAACCAAGAACTTGGCTAGGTCACCTTCCAAGAGATGTTGAATGACCTGAGGAGAAGGTTCGAAGAGAGAAGGAAATCAAGGAGGATGTTTCAAAGAACTCCATGGTGATGAATAGGATAATCTTTCTGTAGATGGACCTTGCAGAGGTTAGTGAGAGGGAAGGAGAGTCCAACCCAAGCCAACCCTAAAGCATACATACAACCTTGGGGCCAAACCCATCATTGAGTGGATCCAGATTCTGTCAATCCACAGACATTTCGAGTTGAATCTGCAACTCCTTTCTCTCCTCCCCAGCCTTTACCAGAACTCGAACTAAGAACCCTACATCCATCTACAACAGTTTGGATGCATCTACAACACGACTCACTACCCCAACATCCATTGGGTGTAGTCAAGACGACCGCTTCCCCTTCATCCTTCAGGGAAAAGCTTTGTACTGGATCAACCACTTGGGGAAAGTGGTGGCGACTTGGGAGGATCTAAAATTCGCTTTCTTGCACAAGTACTATCCTCTCGGTTATCTCAATCTCATGCGGTTCAAGATAGCCAGCATCTCCCAGTGACCGCAAGAGTCCATTCATGAGATCTAGGAGTGTTTTAGTGATTTGAAAGAGAAGTGCACCCACCATGACATACCGAAGACTAGCTTAATCCATCATTTCTTCAAGATCCTAATAGAAAATAGTCAACATCTGGTTGACACTGCCTGCAGAGGTTCTCCAAGGATGAGGATGCATTATGGCAGGAGATGGTCGAAGGAGAGGCCACACTTTCCGCACCTCGTTCCTTTCTGGTGCAGTCACAGCCACTGATCCTCTGTAAAAATGTCAACATGGTGGGCACTCATGAAGTGGACATGTCTGATAACTCCGACCTCATCATCATCGGGAGTTACTTGTATAAGGTGGATATTATAGAGAAGAGGTCGCATGATCTCAAGAAGCTTGCCAGAATCGAGCAAAGAATGTAGGGCCTGGACAATCTCGATATCATCATCAAGCAGCTGGAGCTGTTGGTAAACACCATCAGTGTCTGCAATGCAGTGACAACCGTCCCTGAGACTCCAACTGAGAAGAAGGAGCAGACAATGCCATAGACACCTCAGCCGAGTCCCAATAAATCTTCAATCCAGTACGTATACTATGTGCAGGTACTTGAGTAGCCACTGCCACGACCTCAGACGTGGATGGTTGTCCTCCAGACACCTGAGTTCCAACCGCAGTACATCGAGCCATGTCCCCCACCTCCACCACTTATTGAGGAGGTGAATGGAGTTGGGAGCAATGACCAGTAGCTAACCCATCCTCAGGGACAACCACAGGGTCAGAACAATGCCAACTGATCATATCACCAGCAACATGGAGGGCAGAACTACTAGCCCAATCAGAGTCATTACCAGCAACCTCCGTAGCAAGGTTACACCTGGAGGCAGAATTATCAGCAACCCGGATATCACCAACAACTATATCAACAGTTGTCTGCTCATCATCAGTACTGGTACTCCTCTCCGTACCACCAACAATATCCTTCTATTCCCCCTCCTCCTCACTACTCCAAGTGTTACCAACAGTAACAACCTCACCATTACCATCAGGATGAATCCTTCGAGGATACCCCTTTCAACCCTGCATTAGATTATCCGGCCCAATTAATCAAGAATATGGATGAGATGAGCCAAACGATAGACAACCTGATGTCCACAATACAACAATTCATGCCCATGTTGAGGCTAACCTGAACAATTTCCATCGCAAGGAGAAGGTAGTCTATAGTGTTCAACCCGATTCAGGCGGAAATGATATTGCTTTATCTAATGTTGCAATTCTCAGGAGAGGTAGGACAATCAAGCCATCCGCGACAACGAAAGGGAAATACAAAGCTTCTGAAGGCGAGTCTTCATCCATTCCAACTGACGGGACCATAGATTTTTTGAATGCTGCAACATCACCACTAAAAATATAAAAAATAAATAAAATACAAAAAAAAACAGTAGCCGAGGTGAAGCCATGCTAGTGATGGAGAAGCCACCCTCAGCAATTGAACCACCACTAGATGAAGGAGCCAAAAATGGAGAATTTTTTGGTCCACATGTGGTAGATGATTTTGCACATTTCTTCCATCTACCTGTAAATCATGATATGGACACAAATTTATAGCTAATAGTTTATTATGTTGTAAACATTCTGTTTCATCAAGTAATTAAAGCAAAAATAGTAAAAAATGAAAAATGCTTTGTCTAATCCTTTAGTTGTGAAATTTTTTGCAAAATATCATGTTTGAAATGCCTTTGTTGAAAGCCAAGGAGTACATGCCCATTGTGAAGAAAGGACTCAAAGAGGCATGTACAACAAAGCATCTGAATAGGAGAAAAAGACAGAGAAAACCAGAGAGGCACATTCTGACTATGGCAATTGTCAATGCCATTAGCAATCTCCTAAACAAAAAGAAAGTCAAGGGAGCTCCGCTCATTAGGTGCTAAATCTTCAATGAAGAGTTTGAGCGCACATTTCTTGATAGTGGATTGCCAATTAATTTGCTGCCTTCTTCCCTGCTCAAGGAATTTGGAGTAGGGCCACTGAAACCCACAAAGATGATTTTGTAGTTCATAGACAGATATGTCAAGCGGCCCAGGGGCATGTTAGAGGACGTAATTGTCATAGTTCAAGGGATGCAGTTCCCTGTGAATTTCATTAAGCTAGATATGGACACCTCTACTCCACACTCCGATCATTCTCAGTCGACTGTTCCTACAGACAACCAAAGTAGCGGTAAACTATGGCACTAGAGAGATCACATTCTACTCTAACAACGATAAAGTGCTTATAAAGATAGTCCATGAACCCAAACCAGCTGAAGTGGTATCTGTATCGAGAGTGCTTGTACTGCAAGGAAAAGATGACTGCAAATTTCTAGCTGAGATCAGAGACACATACTTGTTCCTGGATGATACTGAAACACATGAATTCCTCTCCTTTAAGGAAAGCTTGGAGAGCGTAGTCGAATTCACAGATGTCTTTGACAACGAGATTTTTGTTGATGGTTATGCTGAGATATTTAAACAACCATTCTCTTCTGAGCAGGATGAATTCATTGCAGACTTGTGTGATGTTTCGACTTCTGATACTGAATGCACAATGGTGGATAACAGTCAGACAAAAGAGCCAACAAATGTCACAATTAATGAGGTCACAACCAAGTTGATTTCCAATCCACCATAGCTCAATCCTCTTCCCTCCAATATGAAATATGCCTTCCTTGTTGGAGAACCAGATATGCATTCGATCATTATCATTTCTCATATGACCTAAGAGAAAGAATCTCATCTGCTTGAGGTTATCAAAAGAAACCACAAGCCTATAGTCTAGAATATTACGGAACTCCAAGGGATAAATCCACCATTTTGCTCACGTCATATCTTCTTAGAAGAAGACAACAAGCCCTCCCAGGAATTTCAGCACACATTGAACCCCAACTTCCGAGTGGTTGTCATGAAAGAGATCGTAAAATAGTGTGATGCGAGATTCATCTACCCCATATTCAACTCCAAATGGGTGAGTCCCTTGCATGTTGTGCCAAAGAAATCAGAGATCACCATCATCACCAATGACAAAGAAGAGGAGATTATGGCCTGAGTGCTGACTTCATGGCACGTCTATGTATATTACACACTTAAATCTTGCAATCAAGAAGGATCACTTCCCATTGTTGTTCATCGACCAAATAGTTGAAAGATTGGTCGCGAAGGAATACTTCTGCTTCTTGGATGGTTACTCTGGGTATAATCAAGTCGCCATTGCTCCAGAAGATCAGGAGAAAACTATCTTCGCCTGCCTATTCGGGACATACACCTTCAGAAGAATGCCCTTTGGATTATGCAATGCACCCGCTACATTCCAAAGGTACATGTTGGTCGTATTTGCTGATATGGTTGGTAGCTTTCTTGAAGTATTCGTGGGTGACTTATCGGTCTACGGTGATATCTATGATTAGTGCTTAGGATATTTAGACCGAGTTTTGAAAAGATGTTGCGAGGTGAACCTTGTGCTCTCGTAGGAGAAGAGTCACTTTATGGTGACTGAGGATTTGTACTAGGTCATGCCATCTCCAAACGTTGCATGGAGGTTGACCTAGATAAGGTGGATATTATTTCAAAACTTAAGCCACCAATAAATCTAAAGCAAGTCCGATTATTCTTAGGGCGTGCGAGCTTCTACAACAGATTTATTAACGACTCCAGCAAAATTGTACGACCGTTGACTAAGCTACTGGTAAAGGAGGCCAATTTTGAGGTCAATGATTGGGTCCTCTAACCTTTCAATCTCTTGAAGGACTTAATCACACATGCTCTTGTTCTCCAGCCACCCGATTGGTCTCTACCCTTTGAGATCATGACAGATGCCCCAGATTCGCAATTTGTGTTGTGCTTGGACAAAGACCAGATGGGCTGCCATTTGCAATTCATTATTCTAGCAAAACATTAGATGAGGTCCAGAAGAACTACACTGTTACCCGTTGTAGTGTCTGCCTTAGAAAAATTCAGATCACACCTCCTCGGATCCAAGGTGATTATCTGTACATACCACTCTTCCATCAAGTATCTACAGAGCAAGAAGGATGCCAAACCTCGTCTAATCAGATGGATCCTTCTACTCCAAGAATTCGTCCTCGAAATCCGTGACAAGCTTGGAGTTAAAAATGTGGTGGCAGACCATCTTTCCAGAATAGTTGAAGTTGAAACTCCTGAGTAGAACTCCATTCCCATTACAGAGACTTTTCCAGATGAGGCAATTCCGTCTATTGCCTCACTCCCCTTGTATGCAGACATCGTCAACTATCTTGTGTCCAAGAAGACTCAACTGAAATGGCTGAAGATCAAAGTTGACAAATTCTTGGTTGACGTTCAATTTTACCAGTGGGAGGATCCACATCTATTCTGAGAGTGAGCATAATGCTTCTAGAGGAGGTGTATACCTCAGGAAGAGATCAAAGGTGTCCTAGATGATTGTTACATGCTTGAAGCCGATGGACACCATCCTGGAAAGAGGACAATAACGAAAGTATTCCAATGTGGCCTTTGGTAGCCAACTCTATTCCAAGGATGTAGTTGAGTATGTCAAAAAATGTATTGACTGTCAGAAAATGGCCGGAAACATCAGAATGAGAGACACAATGCCTCTAAAAATACATTTAGATTTTCGACATCTTTGATGTATGTGGCATTGACTTTATGGTCCCATTCCCTAATAGTCTTTCTGGTCGTTGATTATGTAAGCAAATGGGTGGAGGTGATCCCTGCGTACACCGCAGACAGTCGGACCGTATGTCGATTTCTGAAGGATAATAACATCTTACGGTTCGAGATTCTGAAGATTCTATCTATGAAGGGGGAACCACTTCATAAACAAAGAGGTTAAGAAACTGATCAAAGAATACGACATTGAACATCGTATTGCAACGCCATACCACCCACAATCCAATGGCTTAGCTGGATGCTCCAACAAGGAGATAAAGACTATCCTGCAGAAGCTTGTACGATCGCAAGGAAAGAATTGGTCATAGTTTCTTGATTCATTTCTTTGGGATATCACACAACATACAAGTTCCCTCTTGGCATGTCCCCCTACAACCTTATTTATGGAATGCCATGTCACCTACCTAGTAGTTAGAATTTAAATGTCGAATTGATTTCAACTTTTTTCGTATCTTGATTGTATTCAAATTGCAATCTTCCATCTTTAATTCTAAACGAAGAATATCAAGCGAAATAAATGTTGCAACATATATTCGTCATTTATTTTATATTAATATATACCTGTTCTGAACCAATCGATATCAAGTTGATTTTTGTATCCTAAACATAGTCTTCAAATCAATTTTATGTGTTATATTTAAGTTATCAGTTAATTGCTTAGAAGATATATTTTCTTCTTTCGTATTGATACGTCAACAATCTCAGTAGACATATAATTTATCCCAAAGAAATGTAAAATATATTATTATTGTGTAAAACAGAAAAGAATTACACATAATAGAAGTCATTAGTTAACACCCTTAACTTATCAATTCATGCACTTTTTTGTAAAATGTGTTCTGATTTTGTAAAATAAGTCATTTCTTTGTAATATTAAATTATACATTACAAATTGAGGAACTTAAAATTTAAGTTATCAGTTATTTGCATAGAAGATGTAACTTCTTCTTTCGTATTGATACCATAACAATCTCAATAGAAATATAATTTATCATTAAGAAATGTAAAATATGTTATTATTGTGTAAAATAACAAAGATCTACACATAATAGAAGTCATTAGTCAACACATTATTTTATTAGTTCATATTTTTTTTGCAAAAGGTATCCTATATTTGTAAAATAAATATTTTCTTTGTAATGCAGAAGTATACATTGTAAAATTTTGAAACTTGGAAATTTCGAAACTTGTTTAGAAGTTCAATTTCCGACGGATTCCACGAGTCACATCTCATACTTTGTAAAAAAATATAATAGGATTTGGGCATATAGTTGTAATAAAAATCTCCGTATATCAGAAAATATAGTTGTAACAAAAATCCATCATTTTAGGAATTTTTTCCACGTGTATATCAATTTATTAGCACATGATCAAAGCACCCTATATTTTATAAAATACATTTGCACAAAAAATACAAATTTTCATCAGATTTGAACTATTTTGCAAATATCAATGGCTACACATTGTAATTTATATCATAGAATTGCAAAATATCTCAAACGTTTGTAAATTGTTAATGATTATTTCAAAACATGAACATTTACTCTATCAGATATTTCCGAAAAAATTGTCCATCATTCGACATATACCTAAATATAGAACTATCAATGACATTTAATTTACTAAATCAGCAGTAATTTAATCTGCCACAATATTAGGAATGTTAGTTGGCATAAAAACCACCTAGTGGCTTCAATCTCATTCGTAGACTCATCATCCAACGACCTATGATGACACCTTTCCATAATCAACGAAAGGTGTCACCTCAATTCAAGTGCTTCATATATATATATATGTGTGTGTGTGTGTGTGTGTGTGTGTGTGTGTATGTGTGTGTGCGCGCGCGCGCGTGTGTGTATTATTTGTGTATATGACGATCCTGTAAGATGGAGATTTTGTGAGATAGTGAGATGGGTAATCTCAGCCACTCATTTTATCATCATTAACGGTATAAAACCTTGCGGGATTTAGAAAGAACAATGAGTGAAACGTGTGTTTCAAATTTTGTGTAAAAAAACACCCATAGCATGTCCATCTGGATGAGGTCGATTTCATCAATTTCGAGACCATTAAATTTGACAGTTTTGATGGAGGGGATAGAAGTGTCGAATTAAGTTGAATTTGGGATGACATCATAGTAATATATGGTGATCTAAATCTCATAAAGTTTCATGCCGGTAATGACGGTAAAATGAGTGTGTGATATGACCCATCTCACAAAATCTCCATCTCACATGATCACCACTATATATATGAAAAAATGGGGTTGTCCCGCCCCCATTTTTTCGCATTTTTTTTATTTTTTTCGCAAAATATCTCCATATATATATATATTCATCTATATATCCCTCCTATATGTCATTCGAATTTCGTCAGAAATAGATACTCTTATGCCCTCCATCTAGAACAGGTAATTTTAACGGTTTAAACATTGCTGTAATCGACATGTTCTAGATGGAGGGCATAGGAGTCTCTGTTTCTGACGAAATTCAAATGACATATAGGAGGGACATTCATATATATATATATATATATATGAATATATATGGTGATATTCTTGAAAAAAACTCAAAAATAAGGCGAGGGCAACCCCATTTAACCCATGTGTATGTGTGAGGGCTGATCCCGTAAGAGCCAAAAATTGTGAGAGCATGAGATCACAGATTTTGGACCACTAGATTTTATCTTCTCTCTCCTAATTGATTGCAGGAGGAGTGAGAAGGGCAAAATCTAGTGGTCCAGATTCACCGATCTCATGCTCTCACACATTTTGTCTCTCACAGGATCGACCCTCATATATATATATATGTGTGTGTATGTATGTATGTATATGTATAGGAAAAAGGAGCCTAAACCCAGTGGTGTTGGCAATTACCTACACCGATTAAGTTTTATGAAATAAGCCTAGGGGGAATTAGATCGCCATATATCACCATGGTGTCATTTAACATTCAACTTAATTTAGAACTTCTATCATCTTTATCAGGACTACTAAATTTTAACAGTCTCAGAATTGCTGAAATTGATCCTATCTAGATAAACGTGTTAGAAATGTTTATTTTGCATGAAACTTGAAACACATATTCTCCTTAATATATTATACAAACCCCCCTAATATTTTCTTAAAAAAACTAAAAAATATACACCCATGGGTGTAGGCTCCCGGCTCTAATGAATTAGCTTTGGAACATATTAAAATATACTAAAAATAGAAAATCATCAGTGGTTTTATGGAATGTTAGCTTGTTTTAACCATGATCATTGATGAAAAGATGAACGTTGGAGATGTGTGTCTTTCCATATACATAGGAAATGTGCACCTTATTGGATATATTTCATATATATATATATATATATATATATATATATATATATATATATATATATATGAGGCTGGGGAGGCTGTTCTGTGTAACAGCCAAGTTGGCTGTTACACGGAGCAGTTTCCCCCATTTTTTACTTTTTTTTTCAAAAATTTTTTCATGTATGTTCATTTATATATCCCTCCTACATGTCATTCAAATTTCGTGAGAAACGGAGACTCCTAAGCCCTCCATATAGAACAGGTCGATTACAACAAAATTCAGACCGTTAAAATTTACCCGGTCTAGATGGAGGGCTTAGGAGTCTCCGTTTCTCACGAAATTTGAATGACATGTAGGAGGGATATATAGATGAATATACGTGAAATATTTTTTGAAAAATAAAAAAAATGGGGGAGACTGCTCCGTATAACAACCAACTTGGCTGTTACACAGAACAACCTCCCTTCTCTCTCTCTCTCTATATATATATAGAGGTTGGGGAGCTTGCACCAAGGTGCATTTAACTTTACATGCACCGATGCCATAAACACCTATTTTTGAAACGAAACCATAGAGGATCTACTTAGACTTCGTGTAAAATAGACATTCCTAACGTGTTCATCCAGACAACTAAATTTCAGCAATTCTGAGACCGTTAAAATTTCACAGTCTTGATGGATGGCTTAGGCGTCTCGAATTAAGTTGAATTTTTAATGACGGCATGGTGATATATGGTGATCTAAATCCTACATAATTTCATTTTGAAATAAAAATAAAAAAATACGAGTGTTTATGGCACCGGTGCATGTAAGTTTACATATATATGGGATTAAATAGGGATGTCCCCTAGGGGGGTTAACTTGGCACCCCCGCCTCATTTTTTTCATTTTTTTTTATTTTTTTGGAAAATTTCTTACGTGAAATTTCATCACTATATCCTTATATTATGCTATTAAAATTTCATGTGAAACAGAGACCCTATGACCTCAATCCAGACAATCATTTTTTAACGGTAACATAATTGCTAAAATCGACCCTGTCTGGATGGAGGTCGTAGGAATCTCTGTTTCACATGAAATTTTAATGACATAATATAGGGATATATTTATGCAAATCCACAGAAGAAATTAAAAAAAATAAAAAATGAGAAAAATGGGGTGGGGGGAGACAAGTTAGCTCCCCAATGGGGGCAGCTCCATTTAATCCATATATATATATATATATATATATATATATATATAAGGGGCATGGAGCCTGTACCCTAGGGTGTATGTAACTCCCTGCACCCGACCTATTTTCTTATTATTTTTTTATTAAAAACTTTGGGGGATTTACTTAATATATTGAGTAGAATATGTGTTTCAAGTTTCATTCAAAACAAACATTCCCAACATGTTCATCTAGAAGAGGTCATTTTCAACAATTCTGAGACCGTTAAAATTTGGTAGTCTTGATGAAGATGATATGAGTCTCGAATTAAGTTGAATTTTAAATGACACCGTGATGATATATAGTGATCTAATTCCCCCAAGGTTTCATCTTAAAAAAATCAAAAAAAAAATAATGAAAAAATAGGCCGGGTGGAGGTAGTTACCTGCACCCGCCGGTATAGGCTCCTCCCCCCCCCATATATATATATATAGGAAAAAGGGATATTTACCCAGCAGACCCTGAAATCTTTCGAAATTACCTCTACGACCTTTGAAACATCGTAATTCCTCCCACGACCCCGTAATCTTGCTCCGTCTTACCCAATAAACCCTGCCGTCAATTTTAACTATATTTGAGTCAAAGACTTGGGTTACTCTTGAGTTAACCTAACCAATTTACCATCTAACCGTTAACCTAACCCTGCGTCTCTCCATTTTCAAAACCTTATGAGGGGAGGTCCGCAATTTATCCATTATTTTATTAACTTCCCCTCTAGGGTTTCATTGAGCCTTCATTTTTTTTCAAAAGCTAAACAGGGAGAGAGGAAGGCTCGGACGACGCCGCCCACGGATCTGGGGGATGCGGCGCGGCACGACGGTGCGGGGCGCGGTACCGCGCGCACGGAGGAGTTCGCGGTGGTCGCCGCGCGGTGGGCGAGAGGTCAGTGAAGGCGCGGTGGTCGCGCCGCTCTGGATCGGGACGCAGACGGAGGAGGTAGTGGCGCGCGGGTCGACGACGGTGCTGCCGCCTGGGGGGAACGTAGGGCGGTGGCGGCAAGGGGCTGAAGGAGGAGCGCGGCCGCGCGACGCCGCTGGAGATACGGCGTGGCTGCGTGCGGCGTCGGAGGTGGGGCCGCCGCTCGCGCACGGAGGGCGGCGCTGTGGGACGCCCGTGTAGGTGCTGCAGACGCGGGCGGCGCCGGTGGCGAACGAGGCGGAGGTCGTAGTGAAGGGGCGCGCCGCCGCCCTGGTCGTCGGCGAGCGGTGGGGGCTGGCGGAGGCAGGAGGCAACGAGCTTGCGGCCGCTGAGGTGGGGGGTGCTGGGTTGGATCCGTCCTCGACCTGGGGGAGCTGGCGGCTGCCGGGGGCGGCGGGAGTGCTGGGTTGGCTGCCGAGGGCAGTGGGTCGAGACGGAGGGGGGAGCAATGGAGGCTAAGCAGGGGGAGGGAGAGGGAGTGGCACTCATGGTAAATTTGATAGATAAAATAGGCATAATGTACAAGAAGATAACAGAATCTGGTTAACTTTAACGGCTTAATGGATGGGAGTTAATCACAGGGTCTGTTGGGTAAGAGTTAGCAAGATTACAGGGTCGTGGGAGGAATTACGATGTTTCAAAGGTTGTAGAGGTAATTTCGAAAGATTTCAGGGTCTGCTGGGTAAATATCCCTAGGAAAAAATGTGTATGCCCCCTAGGGGGAGCTAACTTAGCTCCTCCCGCCCCTTTTTCACATTTTTTTTATTTTTTTGAAATCTAAAACCGTGTAAATTCATTATTAAATCCTTATATTATGTCATTCAAATTTCATGCGAAACAGAGACTCCTACACCCTCCATCCAGATGGGATTGATTTAAAAAATCCTGTGACCGTTAAAAAAAGGCTGTCTGGATGGAGGCCGTAGGAGTCTCTGTTTCACACGAAATTTGAATAGCATAATATATGGATATAGTGATGAATACTCATGGAAGAAATTTTCAAAAAAAAAATAAAAAAGGTGAAAATGGGGCGGGGGAGCCAAGTTAGCTCCCCCTAGGGGGCAACCCCATTTATCCCACCCCCCCACACACATATATATAGAGAGAGATGTTGGGGAGCTCACACCATGGCACGTACGCTCATTTTTTCGAAATGAAACATAGGGGATTTACTTAGAGTTATTAGTAGAATATGTGTTTAAAAATTTGTGGAAAACAGACATTCCTAACATGTCGGTCTGGAAGGGCTACATCTCAGCAATTCTGAGATAGTTAAAATTCCACAGTCTTGATGGATGGGCAAGAGCTCTTGAATTAAGTTGATTTTTGAATGACATCATGGTGATATATGGTGATTTAAATCTCACATGATTTTATTTCAAAAATATCAAAAAATAGACGCTTATGTCACCGGTGTCTGTAAAGTTACATGCACCATGGTGCAAGCTCACTAATATATATATATAGGATATCTTTCAAATGAGACATGGTCCTTCCATCCTCAAGGAAGGCCAACGATCTCAGCCCTCCATAATTAATCGTGTGGTGGTTATTAATAATATGTTAATATTATCTATAAATTAAGGGAAAACCTATTTTGGTCTTTATACAATATCTATATATAGTATCTCACCGTCACAATTATCTCCACCATTTAATTAGTCTCCTTAATTGTTTATTCAAAATTGGAAACCCTAAATATTCTATATGCATAGACGCTATTTTGGAATGTCGACGGCATTGAGTGGGAGAAAAAGGAGGACGAGGTCTTGCAAGGCATTTGCGAGGCGTACAACATCTGCGAGGTGAAGAAGAAGGACGTGCTCACATGCAACCGGGGGTTCGGATCGTGCAAATCAGCCTGCTATGATGACAACTAACCATGCCCCAACACCCAGTGCAATGGGTACCGATGTGATTACGTATCGCGGCTTTATCAGGTTTGCTACTGCAAGTATCGTTGTTAGTGCGAAGATCAAAGCTTCCTCACAGCTTCCGTGGCATACATGTTACGTCGTCTGAGATGCTATATGTACTCTTTCCAGTTCCCTTTGTGTTGTTGTAGAAAATAAAGTTGGATGTGTCCAACAAATTACGACCGTATCATTCTGTATACCCATATTGCCTAAACTATGTGTATATATGCAATAAACGTGTCTGTTTGCTTCAGTGGGAGAAAAAAGAGGACGAGTTATAAGACATGCATACAGACATTCCCTCAGAGCCCGCCACTATCGATCGACGAGAAAGAAGCTGCAGCAATGGCTTACAGGCAGTGGATGGATGGATCTTCTGGAGCATGATTCCCGTTCTCCACGTCATCTATTATCGATAGGATATTCAAAGAGATGGATGTATCTTCTGAAGCAGGGGGCAGTGGAGATGAAAACATCTGTATCATGGTGGTGAATGCACAAAAAGACTGTGCAACCATTATGTTTTACATATCCCATGTAAATTATACATTTTTGTTGTTTATTATTACAATTTTGATTTGTATTATACATTTTTATGTGTATTTTTACATATCAATTGGATGTGAATGAAAAATTGTAGTTTTTATGTCTATTATACATTTTGGATATGCGTTATACATTTAGATTGTGTATTATACATATTTCGCTTATATTTTACTCATCGATTGAGTGTGAATGACTTCTGCATTTTTAAAAAGAATTATAAAAATTCTATTCTACAAAGAAACATTCAATCGTTAAAAATAACCATGCATTAATTGCTAATATGAACTGTATTCTACAAAGAACCATACAAGATTTACAAATGACTGAATTAATTTTGAAGGAACCACAGTAAATACAAAAAACATACATTTGTTACAAAAGAAACCACATATTCTACAAAAAAACACATTAGGATACAAACATTGCCCCGCGTAACGTCGTGCAATGCAAAATTGGGCATTTGTTAAATATGGTTTTGCGGAAACTACCAAAAATAAAATTAGCTAAATTTAGTATTTTAGAATATTAATTGGCAAGCATAATTAATGCAAAAGTTGATGACCAAAATACCCTTTTGGGTAAATAAATTGATGATGCCGTTAGATTTGAATCTAACGGCTACGATCGTTGGCCTTCCATAAGGATGGAAGGACCAAGTCCTATTTGAAAGGCCCCCTATATATATATGTGTGTGTGTGAGAAAAGGAAGTATGCACCAGCGGGTGCAGCCAACTGGCTACACCCGGCCAGTTTTTTCATTGTTTTTTTTGAAAAAAAATATGGGGATTTACTTAGTTTATTGTGTGGAATATGTGTTTCAAATTTCATGCAAAACAAACACTCCTAACATGCCCATCTAGATATGGTTAATTTCAATAATTCTGAAATCGTTAAAATGTTATAGCCTTGATGGAGATGATAGAAATGTCGAATTTAGTTGAAATTGGTATGATATCATGGTGATATATAGTGATTTAAATCCCCCCAGGTTTCATTTCAAAAATACAAAAAATCAAAGAAAAAATGGTCGGGTGCAGCTAGTTAGCTACACCCGCCGGTGCAGCCTCCCAGCCCTATATATATATATATATATATATATATAGAGAGAGAGAGAGAGAGAGAGAGAGAGAGAGAGAGAGAGAGAGATAAATGGGGCTCCCCCTAGGGAGAGCTAACTTGGCTCCCCCCACCCCATTTCCCCCCATTTTTTATTTTTTTGAAAATTTCTTCCGTAAATATTTATCACTATATCCCTATATTATGCTATTCAAATTTCTGCAAAACAGAGACTCCTACGGCCTCCATCCAGGCAGTCATTTTTTAACGATCTTATGATTTTTAAATCGATCCCGTCTGGATGGAGGTCGTAGGAGTCTCTATTTCTCATGAAATTTGAATGACATAATATAGAGATTTAATAATGAATTTACACGGTTTTACTTTTCAAAAGAAATAAAAAAATATATGAAAAATGAAGTGGGAGGAGCTAAGTTAACTCCCCTAGGGGGCATACACATTTTCCCCATGTGTGTGTGTGTGTGGGTAAAATGGGGCTGCCCCCATGTGGGGAGCTAACTTGGATCCCCCCGCCCTATTTCGCCTAGTTTTTTTTTATTTTTTTAAAAAATTCTTCTGTAGATTTTCATCAATATATCCCTATATTATGTCATTAAAATTTTGCGCAAAACAGAGACTCCTACGGCCTCTATCCATAAGGGTCGTTTTTTAGCAATTCTGTTACCGTTGAAAAATGATTGTCTGGATGAAGGCCGTAGGAGCTCTGTTTTGCCCGAAATTTTAATAGAATAATATAGAGATATAGTGATGAATATTCATGGAAGAAATTTTCAAAAAAAATTAAAAAAACCGCGCGAAATGGGGCGGGAGGAGACAAGTTAGCTCCCCCAGGGGCAGCCCCATTTAACCCTGTATGTATGTGTATGTGTGTGTGTGTTTGTGTTTGTGTGTGTGTGGGGGGGGGGGGTTCAATGGGGCTACCCCGCCTCTTTTTCCGGCCTTTTTTTTCAAAAATAAAGCAATGTATTTTCACCACTATATCCCTATAAGGTCATTCTAATTTCGTTAGAAACATAAACTCTTATGCCCTTCATCTAGAATAGGTTAATTACAACAATTATAAGACCATTAAAATTACTTGTTCTAGATGGAAGGCATAGACGTCTCTGTTTCTGACAAAATTGGAATGACATATTAGAGGGATATAGTGATGAAAATACATGGCTTTATTTTAAAAAATATAAAAAAAATGCCAGAAAATGGGGCTAGGGAGCAACCCCATTTTTTCCTATGTATGTATGCATGCATGCATGCATGCATGCATGCATGCATGCATGCATGCATGTATGTATGTATGTATAAGAGGCCCTTCCAATAGGACGCAGTCCTTCCTGAGTTCAGGAAGACCACCCTCTGTTTGTAAACACGAGCATTTAGTAGAACACGTATACAATTTGTATTATTGTTGCACATTATAATACAAACATTAAAGCTTCACATTATAATACAAATTGTATACGTATTCTACTCAAGTCATCGTATTTTTTTACAAAAAAAGGTCGACCTTCCTGAATTTTAGGAAGGATTGTATCCTATTGGAAGAAAATCATATATATATATATATATATATATATATATATATATGGAAATTATCCAATGAACCCTATGCCCATTTGAGATGAGATGAGCCCACTCATTTTTTACCATTATTTCCTATCATTTTGAGCTCAATAGTTATTTGTTTACAAGTGTTATATCATATTCTTACTACTAGTAACTATTTTCAGAAAAAAAACCTTAAATTCATACGAAATGATTGTATTATTATTCGTATTACTAGTGTCATTTTTATTTTGGGATTTTTACCCGGCAGACCCTATAATCTTTTCAATTACCTCTACGACCTTTGAAACATCATAATTCCTCCCTCAACCCCGAAAACTTGTTAACCCTTACCCTACAGACTCTGTGGTTAACTCCCATTTATTTATCCGTTTAAAGTAACCGGATTTCGTTATGTTTTTTATGTTATACCCATTTTGTTTATGAAATTTACATAGAATGCCATTCCATCATCCCCCGCACCCCCGTCCAGGTCCCCTGTACAAGCCCCTGCCCCCCACCACCGCGCGTCGTCCCTCTGATGTGCTCCCGGGCCCCCTGCCGCTGATGGAGCTCCCTGCTCCTCTTCAGCCGATGGAGCCCCCCCATCCCCCACCCCACCCCCCCGCCGATGACCTGCAACACCCCCTCGGCGCTGCCCGATGCTGCTCCCGCCATCCCCCCCCCCCCCCGCAACGCCCGATGCTGCTCCCCCCACCCACCCCCCGATGGTGCCCCGCGTCGGCCGATGCTGCTCCCCCGCGATGGTGCTCCCGCCCCCCGTGCCGCCCGATGCTGCTCCCCCCCGATGCTGCTCCCGGACCCTCTGCCGCTGATGGAGCTCCCAGCCCATGCTTCCGCGCCCGATGCTGCTCCCAGCCCCCCCTTCTCCGGCGGATGGAGCCCCCTACTTCCCCCATCGGGGATTTTTTTGTATTCTTTTTTTATTATGTTGGTTAATCCTAACCGTTGGATGATAAATTGGTTAAGTTAACTTAAGACTAACCCAAGTAACTGACTCAAATATAGTTAAAATTAACGGTAGGGTTTATTGGATAAGACAGAGCAAGTTTAAGGGGTTGAGGGAGGAATTATGATGTTTCAACGGTCGTAGAGGTAATTGTAAAAGATTATAGGGTCTGCCGGGTAAAAATCCCTTTTATTTTTACTAAGACCATTTCCTATGAAGCTAAGGTTTTCTTTATATGAAAATAGTTACTAATAGTAAGAATATGATATAACGACTGTAAATAAATAAGCATTAAACTCAAAATGATAAAAAAATATTGATAAAATATGAGTGGGCTCATCTCATCTCAAATGGGCACAGGGCCCATTGGATATATATATATATGTATGTATATGTATATAGATATATAGGAAAAAAGGACCCTACACTGACGGGTGTAGGAAGCTCCCTACACCCGGCCTAATTTTTGATGATTTTTTGATTTTTTTGAAATGAAACCGGGGGGATTTAGATCACCATGTATCACCATGTTGTCATTCCAAAATCAACTTAATTCAAGATTTCTATCATCTCCATCAAGAATACCAAATTTTAATGGTCCCAGAATTGCTGAAATTGACCCTCTTTTAGATGATCATGTTAGGAATGTTTATTTTGCATGAAACTTGAAACACTTATTCCCCTCAACATATTAAGTAAATCCCCCAACTTTTAATTCAAAAATATTCAAAAGATAATCGAAAAATGGGGTGGGCGCAGGAAGTTTCCTACACCCCAGGGTGCAGGCTCCCTGCCCCCATATATATATATGTATGTATGTATGTATGTATGTAAATGGGGCAGCTCCCTGTGAGCAGCCAACGGGCTGCTCCCACCCCCATTTTTCCCCAAAATTTTTTATTTTTTTGGAAAATAAAAATGTGTATATTCATCACTATATTCCTTTAACATTCTATTAAAGTTTCGTTAGAAATAGAGACTCCTACGACATCCATCCAAACATGATCGATTTAAAAAAATCCTGCAACCGTTAAAAAAATGGTGTTTGGATGGAGGGCTTAGGAGTCTATGTTTCTGATAAAATTTTAAAAGAATGTTAGAGGGATATAGCGATGAATATACAAATTTTTATTTTTCAAAAAAAAAATAAAAAAATAGACGAAAAATAGGGGTGGGAGTAGCCCCGTTGGCTACTCCCAGGGAGCATATTCCTTTTTCCCATATATATTTATACATATATAGGGTAATATGGGACTGTCCCCATGGGGGGAGCTAACTTGGCTCCCCCCGCCCCATTTCGTCCGGCTTTTTTATTTTTTATTTTTGAAAATTTCTTCCGTGGATTTCATCAATATATCCTTATATTATGTCATTAAAATTTCATGTGAAACAAAGACTCCTACGGCCTCCATCCAGATGGGGTCTTTTTTAGCAAAATTATTACCATTAAAAAATGAATGTCTGGATGGAGGCCGTACTAGTATCTATTTCGCACGAAATTTTAATGACATAATATAGGGATATGGTGATGAAATTCCACGGAAGAATTTTTTTCAAAAATAAAAAAATAAAAAAAGCAGGCGAAATGGGACAGGGGGAGCCAAGTTAGCTCCCCCCAGGGAATAACCCCATTTATCCCATATATATAGGATTTCTTTCAAATAGGACGTAGTCCTTCCATAGTTAAGGAAGGCCAGCCCCTTTATGGTATAAAATAGGATGACTTTGGTAGAATACATATACAGTTTTGTATTATAATGTGCAGTTTTAATGTTTGTCTTATAATAAGTAGTTTTGTATGCGGCTTTGTATTTATAACGTGCACCTATAATACAAACTGTATACGTATTCTACTAAAGTGCTCGTTTTTATACAAAAAAGGGGCGACCTTCCTAAACTCAGGAAGGAATGCGTCCTATTTGAAAGGCCCCCCTATATATATATATATATATAGAGAGAGAGAGAGAGAGAGAGAGAGAGAGAGGTTAATGGGGCTGCCCCCTTGGGGCAGCCAACATGGCTGCTCCCGCGCCATTTGTGATGTTTTTTTATTTTTTTTCAAAAAATACGCCATGTATATTCATCCCTATATCCCTCCTATATGCCATTCGAATTTCGTCAAAAATAGAGACTCCTACGGCCTCCATCTAGACGATCATTTTTTAACGGTAACATGATTTTTTAAATCGACACCATCTCGATGGAGGCCGTAGGAGTCTCTGTTTCTGATGAAATTCGAATGGTATACAGGAGGGATATGGGGATGAATATATATGGTTTTATTTTTCAGAAAAATAATAAAAAAACACGCCGAAATAAGGGGCGGGGCAGCCCCATTAAATCCATATATATATATACTCTCTCTCTCCCTCTCTCTCTATATATATATGGGAAAAATGGGAATGCTCCCTGGGAGTAGCCAACATGGCTACTCCCACCTCTATTTTTCTCTCATTTTTTTATTTTTTTGGAAAATAAAAATTTGTATATTCATCATTATATCCCTCTAACATTCTATTAAAATTTTGTCAGAAACAGAGACTCCTAGACCCTCCATCCAGACGTCATTTTTTTAATGGTCGCAGGATTTTTTAAATCGACCATGTTTGGATGGAGACCGTATGAGTCTCTGTTTCTCACGAAATTTTAATAGAATGTTAGAGGGATATAATAATGAATTTACAACTTTTTATTTTCCAAAAAAAATACAAAAAATTAGGAGAAAATGGGGGTGGGAGCAGTCCGTTGGCTACTCCCGGGGAGCAGCCCCATTTTTCCCTATATATATAGGGTGCACTTGAATTGAGATGACACCTTTCCTTGATTATAAAAAGATATCATCTTAGGCCGTTGGATGACGAGTGTACGAGGGAGATTGAAACAACTAGGTGGTTTTCGTGCCAACTAACATTCCTAAAATATGAGTGGATTAAATTAGTGCTAATTTAGTAAAATACACGTCATTGTACATTCTATATTTAGGTATATGTCGAATAATGCATAGAAATTTTCAGAAATACCTGATGGAATAAAGGTTCGCGTTTTGAAATAACTGTTATTAATTGACACACGATTGAGATATTTTATAATTCCGTGTTCTAAATTACAAAAACATAACCACTGTTGTTCACAAAAAAGTCCAAATCCCGCGAAAATTTGTATTTTTTGTGTACGTGTGTTTCCTAAAATATAGAGTGCTTTTATCATATGCTAATTAATCGATGTACACGTGGAAAACATTCCTAAAATGATGGGATTTTTGTAACAACTATATTTCCTATTATATTAGATGGGGTAAATTGCAAATATATTAAATATGTTACATGGCATATGCATATTAATTTTAGAGGTATTAAACTGTAACATTTTTTTGGTGAATTTGTAATAGTTGTAAACTACATCATTTTTTTGTAAATTTTGTAGTCTTTTTGTAAACCACATTTGGTTTATTTTGAAAAATTTTGTAGTCTCTTTTGATAACATTATGTGGGAGTAACATTTATAAACTGTGACATTATTTTGTAAACTTTGTAGTCTCTTTAGTAAAATAGATGAGATTTTTGTAAAATGCATTTCTTATTATTAATGGACAAATTATTTTATATGCCATTCAACGTGTTTTCCATGTCGTGGGTCCATCGAAATTTGTCATCCGTTGTAAAGTTTGTGTAGATTTTGTAAAATCCATGCTCTCAATGTAACAATTATATGATAATCTACAAAATAAAAAGTCAATCATTAGCTTATCATTTATTACAAAAAGGATAACATGTAAAAGAATATGCAAAAGTGTAAATCAATGAATCAAAATGTAAATTATATAATCAATTATGTAAATTAGTAGATCAAAAGATAAAATATAACCATCATATTTTAACATTTACATCCAATTGAACCTATAAACTTCATCCCTAATCCACAGTTAGTGGGATTTTATCTAATTTGATTTTTACAAATACATCATCTTTTGGGTGAAAATTTAACAAGACACATAAATTTCTATAATAAAAATACATTTATTGATATTGACAACCAGAAATAAGTTCAATCTGCAAACAAATATTTACATTCTTAATCAAAAAATGCTTTCTTTTAGGTGACATTTTCATTCTCAATCTACATAATTCAATTTGTAAACAAAACTCAAAAGAAAAAAATGAAAAGTGTGTTTAACTCAAAAGAATGGAGGAACTCAAACTTTCTAAAGATTGAATATTCTAGAAAATATGATTGGACTGAAAAAAACGAAAAGTACGTTGAATATTCCAGAAAATATAATTGAATAAAGGCTCTTGTTTTGAAATACTTGTTATCAATTTACAAGAGATTGATATATTTTACAATATTGTGTTATAAATTACAAAATCATACATCACCAGCATTCGAAAAAACACTCAATCAAAACCTTTAGTGAATCAGGAACACTGATTCACAAATAAAACCAAATGAAAAACTATGAACATTGGATTGAGATGCAAAATGATTGGCTTTTATTAGACAAAATGAAAAATATGAAGATTGGATTGGTAGTATTGTTAGATAAAATACTGTATTTGTTTTCAGGTGCGATCATTTGGATTGTATTTCATTATTAGACAAATACAATAGATTAAATAAAATCAATCTACTGTATTTTGTTCAAACTAACAATCATTATTAAACAAAATGAAAATAAATGATTAAACTAACCACGCATACACCACCTTGTACAACTCAATGCACTCTCGTTGTCGCCATGTATCACCATCGTCTTTGTCACACACCGTCGTTCCAAATACAATCATCGTCTCTACGTCGATGGGTTGACAAAGAAGAGAGGATGGAGAAACAAGCGTCGACTTTTTTTTGAAATTCGAATAATTGAGAGGCAAGATCGTGATAGATGCTATATTTAGAAAATTACATCGTGTAATTAATTAGCACCTAGAAAATGATGCAACCAAATTGAATATTCAAAAACTTTCTAAAAATGGCGATTTGGAAATTGTTTCGACGGTAGTTTTCGGTTTAAATTAGTGATTTTGTTAACTACCATTGATCCTAATCGGATGGCTACTGAGAGGTGTCACACCATACTCAAGGAAAGGCGCCACCTCAATTCACGTTTTCCCTATATATATATATATATATATATATATATATATATATATATAGGGAAAAGGGAGTATGCACCGGCGGGTGCAACTAACTAATTACACCTGGCCATTTTTCTTATTGGTTTTTTTTTGAAAAAAACTTATGGAGATTCACTTAGTTTATCGACAAGAATATGTGTTTCAAATATCATGCAAAACAAACACTCCTAGCATACCCATCTAGATATGGTCAATTTCAATAATTCTGATACCGTTAAATGTCATAGCCGTGATGGAAATGATAGAAATGTCGAATTTAGTTGAAATTGGTATGATATCATGGTGATATACGGTGATTTAAATCCCCCTAGGTTTCATTTCAAAAACACAAAAAACCAATGAAAAAAATGACCGGGTGCAGCTAGTTAGCTACACCCGCCGGTGCAGCTTCCCCAAACCCATATATATATATATATATATATATATATATATATATATATATATATATATATATATATATATATATATATATATATATAGAGGGCTTATCCAATGGGCCCTGTGCCCATTTGAGATGAGATGAGCCCACTCATATTTTACCAATATTTTCCATCATTTTGAGTTCAATGCTTATTTATTTACTGTTGTTATATCACACTCTTACTATTAGTAACTATTTTCATATAAAGAAGATCTTAGATTCACAAGAAATGGTCATTAGTAAGAATAAAAATGAGACTAGTAATACAAATAATAATACAATCATTTCGTATGAATTTAAGGTTTTTTTTCCTGAAAATAGTTACTAGTAGTAAGAATATGATATAACACTTGTAAACAAATACCTATTAAGCTAAAAAAGATAGGAAATAATGGTAAGAAATGAGTGGGCTCATCTCATCTCAAATGGGCACAGGGCTCATTGGATAATTTCCCTATATATATATATATATATATATATATGGGATTGGGGAGCCTACACCCATGTGTAGGTAACTTACCTACACTCACCTCTTGTTTCTTAATTTTTTTGATTTTTTTTGAAATGGATCTTTAGGGGATTTACTTAGAATATTAAATGGAATATGTGTTTCAAATTTCATGTAAAACAGACATTCCTAACAGCTCCATCGGAAGGGGCCGATTTCAGCAAATCTCAGACCGTTAAAATTTGACTGTCATGATGGATAAGTTTGAAGTCTCAAAATCAGTTGAAATTTGAATGACGATATGATGATATATTGTGATCTAAATTCCCCAAGGAATTAATTCAAAAAAATAAAAAATTTTGAGGGAAAAAGAGTTGGGTGTAGGTAAGTTACCTACACATGGGTGTAGGCTCCCTTTTCCCTATATATATATATGGGTTAAATGGGGCTGCCCCTGGGGGGAGCTAACTTGGCTCCCCCCGCAACATTTCACCTGGTTTTTTTTTCTTTTTTTGAAAATTTCTTCCGTAGAATTTCATCATCATATCCCTATATTATATCATTAAAATTTCGTGCGAAACAGAGACTCCTACGGCCTCCATCCGGACAGGCATTTTTTAACGGTAACAGAATTTCTAGAAACGACCCCGTCTGGATGGAGGCCGTATGAGTTTCTGTTTCGCACGAAAGTTTAATGGCATAATATAGGGATATATTAATGAAAATCTACAGAAGAAAAATTCAAAAATTAAAAATAAAAAAATCAGGCTGAATGAGGCGGGGAGAGCTAAGTTAGCTCCCCCCATGTGGGCAGCCCGGATCCTACTTTGTGAAGTAGGTAACCTTACCTCCTTCACATTCTATTTTTTGCAATTTTTTTTATTTTTTTTGAAAAATGCTACCGTGCTTTTCATAATTATATCCCTTTAATATGTCATTCAAATTTCGTCAGAAACAGAGACTCCTACGGCCTCCATCCAGAACATGAAAAATACAACAAATCTGTGACCGTTAAAAAATGACTGTCTGGATAGAGGCCGTAGGAGTCTCTGTTTCTGACGAAATTTGAATGACATATTAGAGGGATATAATTATGAAAATCTACGGTGGTATTTTTCAAAAAATGAAAAAATTTCAAAAAATAGAACGTGAAGTAGGTAAGTTACCTACTTCACAAAGTAGGCTCCCTTCCCCCCCCTCTCTCTCTATATATATAGGGAGCACTTCAATTGTGGTATCAAATGTGTTAATTTCGACCATTGGATGGTAAATGTGCATGGAGATTAAAACCAACATGATATAATTGGTGGTTTTTGTATAACAAAGCTTCCTATTATTGGGGATAGATTAAACTAATGCTTAATTAATACAATCCACATCATTGAACATTCTATATTTAGACAAACCCGAGGAGTGCTATAACCGTTAAAAATATATGATGGAATAAATTCTTATTTTTTGAAATAACTGTTATCAATTTACAAAAGATTGATACGTTTTACAATCATGTGCTATAAATTACAAAAATTATAACCGATCATGTACAGAAAAAAGCTCAAATTCGACAAAAGTTGGTGTGTTTAGTGTAGCTGTGCTTTCTAAAATATAAGATGCTTTTTAATGGCATATTTAATTGATGTACACGTGGAAAATATTTGTACAATGATGAAATTTTTGTTGCAACTATATTTCCTAATATATCGGATGGGGTAAATTGCGAACGCATTATATATGCTACATGTCATATGCATATTATTTTAGGAAGATTTAAATAGAAGGTATATTTTTACAATCAAATTCTGTAGAAGCAATGTTCGTAAATTGAATTTTTTTTGTAAATTTCGTAGTATCTTTTGTAAATTGTATTTTATTTGTTTTTAAAAATTTCGTAGCCTCCTTTGAGAACATTCTGTTGGAGCAAAGTTTGTAAACTGTGATATTGTTTTGTAAATT
The DNA here is from genome assembly GCA_037367405.1 of Ottelia alismoides. Classification (NCBI taxonomy): domain Eukaryota; kingdom Viridiplantae; phylum Streptophyta; class Magnoliopsida; order Alismatales; family Hydrocharitaceae; genus Ottelia; species Ottelia alismoides. Next base: position 298,097 of record JAZKJV010003190.1, read on the forward strand.
TTGTTGTCTTTTTTGTAAAGTAATTATGATTTTTGTAAAATAGATTGCTTATTATTAATTTATAAAATTTTTTATATATCCATCCGTCCCAATAATGTAGGTCCATTAAAACGTCTATCATCCATTGTAAAGTATGTGTATCTTTTGTAAAATACATGCTCTCAGTGTAACAATTGTGCATGCAAAATAAAAAGTCAATCAATAATTTATCATTTATTATTAAAAAAGGATAACATGAAAAATAGGAAATGTAAAATAAATGTAGATAATGTAAAAATACATGGTGCATGTTTGAACCGGTGGTGCAGAAGTTCGTTTAAATATAAAATATATCATGACATTACAAAATGAGACAAAGAGATGTAAAAGGATCATATGTATTGTAATTACGTGTATTGTATTGTCAAAACAGTGTAATCGAACTCATAGAACGTAAAAACTTCATGCGTATATGTCATAAATGCAATTAAAAAGAACTTAACTTAAAACCACATGCGTATATACATGTTGGGTAGTCTATACAGAGGAGAAACAAGATCCCTAATCGACGATGATCGGATATTGGATCGAGATGGAATAAAAATCAAAAGAAAAACTAAAATAAAAATAAAAAATAAAAGTAATGTAAAATAACATGGAACTCGATCAGTAGATGAATAAAAAATTACTATGAACATGAATTAATTACTAAGAACAAGCAACCACCTCCTACCACTCAATGCACTACCGTCGTCGTCATGCATCGCCATCGTCTTTGTCACACACCATCGTCTCCCGACGCAACTACAACCTCTACGTCAAAGGTTGACGAAGAAAGTAGATGGGGAGAAGAACCTCGTTGAATTTTTCTTTTGAAAATTCAAGTAATTGAGAGCCAAGATGGTGATGGATGTTATATTTAGCAAATTAAATTCAAGTAATTAATAAGCAACGGGATAATGACACAACCAAATAGAATATTCAATTTTTTTTTCTAAAAATGACGATTTGAAGGTTGTTTTGACGGTGGTTTTAGGTTTAATTTAGTGATTTTGTTAACCACCGTTGACCCAAATCAGAAGAGTCCTATGAGATGTGATGAATACTCATTCATCACTCTTTATTCTTATATTTTAGCTACAAAAACCTTTGCAAATACATGTATATCTTTGTAAATACAAATAATTATCAAATTGCATGCATTGTGTAAAATACAATAATTAGCATGTTTTTGTGCATAAATAAAAGAATAAAGAAATAAAAGAAAACGAGGGAGATATTTAGAATAAATATTGAGCGACCTAATCCCAAGGGAGGGCTCAGCATGGGCCTGACCGCATAAAAGCCAAAGTAGAGAGAGATAAGGAAGCTCATGTGTGTAAATATACCTGTAAATAGAATAAAAATATTTTCCTCTAAAAAAATAAAAATGGGTTGTATTTATTTGTAAATATTTGTATATATTTGTAAATACAAAATCAAAATAAAAATAAGAAAATTAAAAAGAAAATAAAAAATATCCTTCCTTGTACATATTCACCATGTACATAAACCCACTTCTATATTTATTTCACCTTTTAAATAAATAAATAAAATCCCATAAAAATTTGTATATATTCCATATTTCATGGTGAAAATAAATAAAATAAAACCATAAAAACAAAAACAAAATAAAAAGAACAAAAATAAAAAAAAATCAAAATCAACATTGTATATATACCATGAAGATAAATGTATATAACTATTTATTTAACCCTTGTAAATAAATAATAAAAATAAAATAAAAACACTACAATATTCCAAATTTTATCTTGTAAATAAATAAAATATAAAATAGTAATACAAATGTACAAAAATAATTAATTAAAAAACAAAAATTAAAAATCAATATTGTATATACCTATGTATATAACACTATAGTGTATATACCTTATTTTTATTTCAAAAAAATAAATAAAAATCACAAAAAAATAGTTTAAAATAAAAGGAACATTTTTCATGTTTTGAGTTTTTATTAATTCAGGCATTTTCTATTTTTAATTGAATTTCCAAATCATTTCCACGTGGCCTCTTCTGATTGGTCCACGGGGGATGTTGACCCCCCGGTCAACTCCCCCCCTTGGACCACAACCCGCGGATCGTGCACGCCCGACCCGACTTATCAGATTTATTGCGTCATGACCCGATCATCAAAACCCTCAACCCCGGGTCCTATTTCTTCCTAGTGCATCCATGATCCACGCCCGGGGTGGATTTTTGGGATCCGCGCTCCGATTTCCTCGCCCGACCCTCTCTTAGCCGGACCCCTAGCCGTATAAGACCTCAGCCCCGCCACTCCTTCACGCATCTTTGGCTAGTGCATTCTCCACCCCAGGACCTCCATTGTTCTTGCCTGAGTGACAACAAGCTGAGGGCAGTGTCGCAGCGAGGAAGGAGCGTGTGGACCATCGATCCGGCGACTTAGCGCCGCCGTGCGCCGCCACCAGCGTGGTGCTTGAGCCTCGGGCATCGACGGCCCTTGAGGCTAGGACCCAGAGCTCCATCATCTCATCCCCAGTCGGCATCGACCATCAGGTAGCCTTGAATCTCCCTAGCGTTCCCTAATTTCCGTTTAGCCCCAAATCGCATCTTCACCGTCGCCCTTCGATTCCGATCACCCCCGTCCACATCTCGACCATCGGACTCGACCATCACCTTCGCACTTCTCCCACACACGTTCTTCACCCATCCATTCAACCCAGCTCGCACAGGAGCTGGGATTCGAGCCCCATCGTCGTCGCTCCACCGGAGCTCGCCCATCTCGACGCGCCGACCATCCCCATCCCCTCTAACCGAGTCGAGGCACTTTTCCCTCGACCCAGGAGTCTGTTGCGACACTTTGCAGGTCAAGACAAAAGCCCATCTGAGGGCTTGAACGTTCAGGAGCAGCAGCTCCAGCTCCGCCTTGGTCGCCGGACCAGCTCCGACGCCTCCAGCTTCATCGGAGGCCCTCTTCAGACGTGGGAGGCTCTGGCGCTTCTTCTCCGATCTTCAGTAGCCCCCGAGGAGGTCCACAGCGCGCTCACTTGGCCGGCGAATCTCGCCGACCATCTGTTCTTCCATGAGCCTCCAGCACCGTCCGTTTCTCCTCCAGTTCCAGATCCTTTGCGGACCGTCCGATCAGGGCTAAGAGGAAGCCCAGCAGTCACCGTCGATCTACACGTGGCCTCCTCTCAGCCCTCCATCCAGCGAAGGGGATCCAGCGCCTCTCGACCGTTGATCAGATACGTGGCGCGTCCCCAGCCATTGGATCAGAGCCGAGGGTTCCTTCGTTGGTGCGCCGCGCCTCCTCCACCGTCCGATCAGATACGTGGCGCGCATCCATCCCTCCGCTTAATAAAAGGGTAAATTACCCTGTAGGCCCTTCTCTTTTCTGCATTTAATATTTAGTCCTGTAAATACGTTTCGTAGTTGTTTTTATTTTGGTTATTTTGCATAGAGGACCCTGTTGTTTATCTTATTTGCATTTTTACCCCTGTACATGATGGACACGTGCGTCGACACGTGAGTTTTGGTGATTTTTCATGTTCTATCCTGTGTTCTTTGAGTGTTATTGTTTGCATCTTTTAAAATAGGAATGATGTTTTAGTCCTTCCAGGCCTGAGTCACATGTATCGTGCGTGGGTCGCGGGGACTTTTACACTTTGGGCCCCAAACTTCCAGCCGTGTTATCAATAGGCCCTGGAACATATTTTTCTTGCAGATAGGTCCTTGTGCATTGTTGCTTGTTTTAGATTTTAATAAAATAGCAAAATTACTCCAAATTTAAAAAAAATTGGACACCTGGCTCCTGTCACTGTGTAAAATTTTCTTTGATTTTTGGAGACAATTTTGACTCTTTTTAGTATTTTTAAAAATTCAAAAACAACCATTTTTCTTACTGTCCAGACATAAAGTTCACAAAAAATATTAAAATATCTCTAAAAATTCTAAAAAAATTAGATTTTGTCTATTTTGTTGTGTTTGATTTTCTGACCAAGTTTGGTCATTTTTGGATTTATAAAACTTATAAAAATTGAAAAAGCCCTAAAAACTCATAAAAATTCTAATAAATCATTAAAAACTCCAAAAATAATAAGCTCAGTCTCTGAATTTTCCTTTTTACTTCTATTTTTCATAAAAATTACTGTCAGGCTTTGATAGGGCCATTATCTATTTTATTTTGGCCCTCTAAGCTTGACTGAACAGTCCTCTTTTGTTTTCGCATTGTTTCATTTTTAGAAAAATATATAAAAATCAGAAAAATACCAAAAATTAACAAAAAACAGTAAAAAATATAAAAAAAACATAAAAAATTTTTTGTTTTAATTTTTGGATTAATTTTGAGTAGTTAAATAATTGTTGATAGTTGCTTATTTTCTTGTTAGTTTATTTTCTTTATTATTTAAAAATCCAAAAAAAATATAAATAAATATTAAAAACCCACCAAAAATCATTTTCTTTTATTTGTTTTCATTTTTGACTACTTCGTAGGCCGCAAGGCCATCACGTGCTCCCTGAGTCCGACCCTGGTAGCTATACCAGGCTAATCCATAGCCAGGGCCACTATTGATTTTTCTTTGATTTTCATCTTGTTTTGGTGGTCTGATTTCATATTTTCTTGTTGATCCGGATCTATCGAGCGACCGAGGTCGCAACGACCTTAGTTTTATTTCATCTACCTTAGTTGCTCGAGAAAATTCGGGCTATCAGAATAGCGCCGTTGTCGGGGAGCACGGCTTAGTAGTCAGTTTTAATTTTCTTTTATTTTTGTTTTCTTTTTCGCGGCTTTCCGCGGCTCTTTCTGAGTTTGCGGCTTTACGGGGCTTTTTATTTTTCATTTATTTCTGTTTTATTTTCTTTTATTTTTGTTTTATTTTGCTTGTTTATTTTATTTCTATTTTTGCACACATACCCTGTTTTACTTTTCCTGCTTTTAGTTGCTTTATTTTATCTGGTATTTGACACTCTCTTGTTTTCTTGCGAGGGCCCGAGGACCGAGGCGACAACTATCGAGTAGCCGGTGCAACCGTGGTGATCGGAGGTGGCTCCCTTCTGCACGGAGCCGCAGGAGAGCGCGAGGGAGCATCTGAGTGTGGGAGGATTAGTGAAGTGTTAGATTAGACTTTATTTCAGTTCATTTAAATTGTAGTAATAATATAGGGACATCTCAGACTTGGACTTGAGACACTTTCAGGTCTGTTTCGCCGAGCACTGGTGTGCTCGGGGGACCCATTAGCTAGTTCGGTTTTCTTCGCGGCTTTCTACGTGGCTTTTGATTTTTCGCTGCCTTTTCCGGTTTCTCACGGTTTTCTCGAGCCCCTAGCTTTAGGAATTTCTGTTTGATTGTGACGTAATTCATAGGATCCAAACACCCTAATATATTTGCCTGTTCTTATAGTTCGGTAATTGGACCTATAATAAAAGATTAATAAAAATAGTTGACTCGCTTCCTTCGAGCCTACGTGCCGCAGCCCGCCCTGCCAAGCACTGTTCCTGAACCCGATTTGTCGGGAGGAGGAGGGGTGGACCGAGACTAGACCCTTTGGATCGGAGGCTGGTGATCAGCTAGATTGTTCTTTCAAGTAGAAATTGCTATTTAGGGACTCGGTTTTCCGCTTGCACCATTTAGGTAGTTTATTTTTTGTCTTTCAATTCTGCGCGGATCATCTTGCATGTAGACTGCTGGAGTCAGGTACGCATTTCTTACTCTGCATGCATCATTGATTTCATCACGCATCGGCTTTTTTGTCTTCTCCCCTTGTTTTGGACTTAATAACCAGGAGAACCAAAAAATTCGTTAGGCATTTTTGCTTTTATTAAAAATACCTAAAAAAGAGAAATCCTAAAATTGGGACTGCTAACACTATCGACCCTAAAAGACACTTCACCTAAAAATCTGTCTTGGGGAGAGCAACCCCCTCATTGTCTGGTTTGCTTGTGCAAGAGAGTGACCCCGAACACTAGGTAGAGCCCTCCGATATTCTTCTCGACTGATTACCGGCTATTTCTGTACGGGACAGTCGGTTGGAAAAATATCGGGTAACCCAACAGGTCA